>JAOVVF010000051.1:7420054-7434164 GCA_028565595.1 Duopalatinus emarginatus
ATATGACAGGTGAACTCTATGTATGTGTCCTTTCTGAATAGATATGCACATTCATGTCTTGCACACATGTCTAGACATGGTTAGAGCTTTATTAGCTACAGAATATTTCCACAAGCTCTGTTGTATTTCTGCAGTCCAATGTTCCTGGTACCGTTTTTATATGCTACCAGTTTTTTTCTGGCACTTCAGTGTATTAGTTTGCTGGTTGTTTTGACTTTATTTATTCATTCGTTTGTCTTCAGCAAGCACTTTTTATCCTTGTCCGAAGCTTGGTGGCAGTCCTGAGAACACTGAATGGTATGTCTGAGATGTCCTTGCTGGATTGTGTCTGGTAGGGGCAGCCATAGGCTTGTGGTTAAGGAACCAGCCGAAAGGTCACCGATTTATTCCCTGCAACCGATAAGGCACAACTGATGTGTCCTTGAGCAAAACCCTAAATTGAAAGTGAACTGTTTGCCTACTGTGTTTGCACACAGAGGAACGTGACCTCCGCATTTAACCCATCCGTGCAATGAAACACACACCAGTGAACACTAGGGGGCAGTGAACACACTTGCCCAGAGCGGGGGCAGCCTCAAACCATGGCACTCGGGGAGCAGTTGGGGGAGTTAGGTGCCTTGCTCAAGTGCACCTCAGTCATGTCTTGCCCTGGGCAGGGATCGAACCCACAACCTTTCGGTCAAGAGACCGGTTCCCTAACCACTAGGCACGGATGCACTAGGCAATTGCTTCCCGGGCAGTGTGGATAGGGTTGTTCAGTACTCAAGAGAAGTGTGTTTACTGCCCTCTAGTGTGTGGGCGTGTTTCACTACGTGGATGGATTAAATGCAGAGGTCAAATTCCTCTGTGTGTATGCACGCTGGTCGATGAGTGGTTCACTCTCACGTTTTTTCCCCCGTTTCTATTGTTTGTGAGTTTATTTGTTTCCTCCACTAAAATACATTGGATAAGTATTTCTAAACCCTGATCCTGGAGTACGATCAGATAAATAAGTGAGTTTGGAGAAAGGAAACACCAAACTGTGTGTTTGTCAATTGCACATTGTTGCATTAGACAGCATGTGGTAGGTACAAATCTATGATTTAATGGATGTGGGCAGAGAGACAGTGCGATATTATGTAGTTTCACCAGCTACTTGCTGGTACATAGTCTCCTAGATCAAAAAGAAGGGACAGGGACGGAAGACAGAGTGAAGCAGCTAGACACATGATTAGGAAGCTCTTTTGTGGAGTGTCAATAGCTTTATAATGCATCCATATTACCTTTATAATTCAAGCCACAGTACATCAGCCAATGTGATCAAAGGAGGAATTGTGTTACATGATGATGTATGCTATAAAGCAGGTTGATTTTGTCTGGAAAGAACCAGTGTGGCTGCAGGCTTTCATTCCAACTAAGCAGGAGCCACACCTGATTCCACTCGTTTAATCAGCACATCCAGGCACTATATAGTGTGTCTCCAGTTTGGCTGGAATGAAAGTCTGCAGCCACATCTACGTTTTTCTGGATACAATTCCAGGTAAGTCTCCTGCTATAGATAAAATAACTGTATTGGATTTTTTTTTTTTTTCATTTTTCTAATATTTATGGAATGTCCTGTGCAGTTGACAACAGGACTTGCCTTAGTAATTATATTGTCATATTTCTTGTTTCATATTCTGCATCACACCAAAACCCTGCAGCAACATCAGTAACAAACTATAGTGAAACTAATCTAAAAAAATAAGTAAATAAACAATGTTAACTTCAACAAATGTCAACCTTTTCATCAGTATTCTGACAAATTCCTACATCTGGCACTATTAGAAATACTTCAGATACACTGTATGTCAACACACACTGATGTGCCAAAAGTCATGGGACCGGAGCTAGTATCGTGTAGGACCTCCTCTAGCTCCAACATCTCGACATGACGGCATCTGTAGTAATGTTGATCCATGCTGCGTGGACACCAGTCCACAGCTTGTTGGTATCTGTAGGTACTGGTTCTTGGGTGTGAATAGACCCCTCCAATACATCCTGTACATGCTCGACTGGGCTCACATCATGCAGAAGTGCAGGTTACACCGTTCATCGAAACTCTCCAGAATGTTTTATGTGTCTATTTCTAAAGCTTGAATAGTTGATATGGGATTACTTAGGTAACTAAGTAACACCTCTGGCTTGCTCAAGATGTTAACAAGTGAGCCACAACTGCCCCGAGGTCATTGTGAGGCATTGTAATATTAAGTCAGATTTCCATTTACATGCCTTTTTTTTGGCAAAAATCATAAAAGCTTAGGTTTGAGTGCAAACTTTGGCATTTCTAGAAACAATGTCAGTTCCCAATTCTAAAACTTTCTGTGCTCTCTGAGGTTGACACCAGATGCACAAATGAAAAAGAAATATATAAAAAATTAATAAATGTAAAAGTAGAAATGTCAGTGTGCAGTCAAAACAATGTTGTTGTATTCGGTTCCACAGATATCACATGTACACTGAAGTGGCAGAAAAACTGGTACAACAGTCAAATATTTGGTAGGTCCCTCATAGAAGTGGTAGCGCTGCAGCAGTATGGTGGGGCATGGACTCAATGACCTGGCTAAAATATTCTCTAGGCAATGAACACCATACTTCCTGCAGAACGGTCCACAATTCTGAAGTGTGGTCACTTAGGTGCTCTGGGCAAAACCCCAAACTCAGATGGGTGTTCCTCTAACTGTAATTTGCCGTCACTAAATGCAGGGCAGCCATGGCCTAGTGGTTAGGGGACCGGTCTCGTGACCGGAAGGTCATGGGCTCGATCCCTGCCCAGGGCAAGACACGACTGAGGTGCCCTTGAGCAAGGCACCTAACTCCCCTACTGCTCCCTGGGCGCCGTGGTTCACCTGTTAGAGATGTTTGTAGATGTACCAGGGGTCAGATGTAATGTCAGCTAAACAAAGCCTATACCATTATGAATCTTGTATAGATATAAATGTTGGATATATATGTAATATTATAGGTCCAGTGTCTCTGGCAGAAAGAGTGAGAGAATATGTTGTGTGTGGATTAATATAAATTGTCTCCAACTGCAAAATGTAATGAATCATGCAAACACAGATAAATATGCAAATGGAATGAGTTGACATTTGCAAAGTTGAGGAACTAATAAATGTTCCCCATATAATGTGCTTTAGCCGAAAACTAAATTTGAAAAAAAAAAACAACAAAAAAAAAAACTATCAACTAATGTACTGGAGGTTTAATTTCTGTAATATTGGGTAAATTGCCATGATTTTAGTATTCCCAAGAAAAAAAAAAAGACTTGTCACAATATAGTATAAATACGTTTTCTGAAGTGTTCCTTTCTAATAATGTGCAATGGATTGTGTGCATGTGTGTGTGTACACATAAACACTTTCATATATGTTTTGAATGTTTTGAAAAGAAGAGACTTCTCTAATCTTTACCAGTATATGCAAGTGGGGGGTACAAAAGGTGCAAAATCCCAGTTGCACATCTGACTTGCAGGGCATTAAAACTGCAGGGTAAAACGAAGGAAAATATAATATTATTATTATTATTGTATTTATTATTTCAGTACAAAAAAGATCTCAATAATAATAATAATAATAATAATAATAATAATAATAATAATCATTATAATAATGTTACAATAATGTTTCAGTAAAGAAATCAACCTATTAAATGAGATAAAGAATTAAAGAAGGAAGTGTGACAGTCAGAAAAACAGTTGCAGTTCCTTCTAGACACCCAGTAAATCTGATCATCTATCAGTGCACTCCAAATTCAGTGCACACATTCAGACACAGCACTGGACTTTATCCGTGGCAGCCGTCCCATGCACCTCAGACAGTTCACTCTCATTTGACTAAAAGCAAAACAATGTACTGTCTCTGATGTTCTAATGGATAGGACGTTATTAGTCAGAATGGGGTACATGCCAGTATGGTATGATTTCTGAGAGCTAAAGGAAAAAAAATTGCTGAATTTTCTGAATAATCCCATGTGACATGTCTGTCTAAAGACTGCCTGCCTCTATGCTCAACTTTCTGACTGCTTTAGAATTGCACAGATTCATTCAACACAGTTGTAGCACTGCTTTAGAAAGAAGCCTGTAGAAACGCTAGGAATTAATAACCATCTTATTCATTCATACATAACATGGTTTTTTAGAAATGCATATAGAAAATGAACTACTTTGTGTTGTGATCTCTGATCTAAGATCATTATATAAAGTGCACTTATAAAGAGAAGCACCTTTTATTTTGCTATTGCAGCAAATTAATAATACCACAAGATCGTTACTGCAGCCTGAGACTGAGGACAGGCAGACAGGCAGACAGGCAGACAGGCAGATAGATAGATAGATAAATAGATAGATAGATAGATAGATAGATAGACAGACAGACAGACAGACAGACATATAGACAGACAGTCAGTCAATCATTGTTCACTACAAGTACATGGCAATACCAGAAATATAAATATGTTCTATGGACATATATAGTTATGGACAAAAGTTTTGAGACTGACACTTTTTTTGGAAAAAAGTTTGCTGCTTAAGTGTTTTTAGATCTTTTATTCACAAATACATCAAGTTAATGGAAATACTAAGTATTTACAGTGTTGTCCTTTTATTTCTAAGACTTCTGCAATGCACTCTGCCATGCTGGATATTAGCTTCTGGGCCAAATCCTGACTGATGGCAACCCATTGTTGCCTTGTCAGTGATTGGAGTTTAATTTCTGTGTTTTTGTTTGTCCACCCACTCTTTGAGAATTGACCAGAAGTTCTCCATGTGATTGTGATCTGGCGGGTTTCCTGGCCACGGATCTTTATGCTGAAAAAAAAAAAAAAAACATTGTTCATCGCTAAATTCCTGGATTGTTCAGTGAAGTTGCTCTTGGAGGATGTTTTGATACCATTCTTTATTCATGGCAGTGTTCTTAGGCAAAATTGTAAGCGAGCCCACTCCCTTGGGAAAGAGGCAACCCCACAAAGTAACCCTTTACTGTTGGCATGAATAAATAACTTTACCCCAGTCCTCTGAGTTTAATCCCTGTACTTCCTGCAGAATAGCAGTTTGTCCTTGATAGTTTTCTAAAAGAGAATTGGCCTCTTTGCTGCCATTCTTGACACCAGGCCATCCTCCAAAAGCCTTCGCTTCACTGTGCATATGGATGTACTCACACCTACCTGCTGCCGTTTCTGAGCAAGCTCTGCATTTGGTGGTGACCCAATCCCATAGCTAAATCCTCTTTGCTGAACTTTCTTGGGCACCCTAAAGCCTTCTTCACAGCACTTGAACCTCTCTTCTTTGAAGTTTTTGATGATCTGATAAATGGTTGATTTAGGTGCAGTCTTACAAGCAGCATTGCCCTTGCCTGTGAGGAAGACCTTTTGATGCAAAGCAATGGTGACTGCACATGTTTTCTTGGAAGTAACCACGGTTAACAGAAGACAGTGATTTCCAGCACCAACCCACTTTTTAAGCAACCAGTCTCCTTTTCTAATTCAGACAGCATGACAGTGATATATGAAATATTAAAATGAGGAAATATGTCACTTTACATATAACTGATAAGACAATTTATGCTTTTGATTTGAATAATATAAAAAATAACCTTGTATGTTTTTTTTTTTTTTTTTTTTTTTTTTTTTTTTTTTTTTAAACCAGGTCCTGTTCAGTGTTCCCATGTTAAATTACAAAACAATAGTGTGGCAATGTGGCAATCTGGCAATTAATATAAAAATTTATTAAAGTTAAAAATATCACTAAGCCCAATTATGACCAACAACTAACAAAATTTCACATATTTTAGATATGTTCAAATTCTAAATTTTCTTTGATTCTTGTGGTTGTCAAGCTACAAAATGAGCTGTAGCTGACTTTTATTGTTTGGAATTGTTCCTGAGAGCATCTAGCAAAACCATTATAAGAGAAAAAGTTGGCATTATATGTTGTGCTGTGAAGAGACACAATTTAATCGATTTGTTCATGAAGATCATCAGCATGTGTGTCTATAAAAGGGGACTGAATACAAGAAAAGCCCCTGGTACCGCACTGTAAAATATTTGGGTGCTGTGTAACAATAATGACAAATCTGTAGAATATATACATTGTGTATCTACAATGTAGAAATATGTTTGGGATGACAATCTGGTAGCCAGAATAGTAGAACTAGCACATTGGTGCAGTGGATAACAAAAAGGGCCTGGGTTCAGTTATCTGATGGATGACCAGCATCTGTCCGGTTTCCTTTGGGAGCTCTGGTTTCCTCCCACAGTTCAAAGACATGTAAGTCAGGCAAATTGGAGTTATTAAATTGCCCCTAGGTATGAATGTGTGTGTCTGCACTGCAAGGGACTAACAACCAGTCCAGAGTGCTTCCCTGCCTTTCACCCAGCGAGCTCTGGGCGAGACTCCAGGACCCCCTGCAACCCTATAATATGCTAAGCAGCTTGAGGCAGTGAGAATTCAATGAGGACATAGTTAATTAACAGCACACTTGATGTGTAGGACTGCTTAACTTCTGGGAAATAAAAAATGACTGTGAAAGTTAGCTTTTTGTATTTCTGTGATTCTTTAACCTTTGTAAGAAATGAGGCCATAAAGAAAGTTTTAAATTTCTGTATTAATGTGGCACAAAATTATGAAGGTGCAGGGTGAGGTATGGGCCAGAAAAAAGGACCTAATTTAATAATGAAATTCCCCTCAGCGTGTGAACGTGCAGCTCATTTCGATAGAAAATCTAGTGGCTGGAAGAGCAGAGTGCCTGAGGCTCTTCTGTCTTTAGCCTTGGGGTGTGTTGGGTTTCATTACATTTTTGTGTGCGCGGTTCATCTGTTTTAACAAATAAGGACACAGAAAATACTCTGTCTGAGAAAAGAATTGTCATTCTGTAATTATTTGGATGACTTAATCTGTAATCAAACCAAATCCAGCTGGTGTTTGATTCAGAGACAAAACATTTACTGGTTAAGACGGAGACTTGTTAGCCATGGCTTTCCCCAGTCTTGCATGGTGCAGATTGTACTCCATCTTCAGGGTATCAAAGGCCAATCTTGGCACTCGAATCCCAGTCTCGCATGAGGATTGGTGGACGCTGGGAAAAATAATATAATATAATATAATAATTTATACTACTACTACTAATATATACTAATATATAAATAAAAAAACTGAAAAATAATGGCAATAATTAGAGGGTAAATATTGACCACTGAGTGTACATACATGTCATTACTGAGTGTTGACCTGGTGTGTAGTGACAAATATTTATGAAGTCCAGTCATAATTAGTCCAACAACAAGATGTCTGAGTTGCCTCAGCTGTACAGAGACTTATTTCAGAGTCTGATGGCGGAGGGTAAAGACGACCTCACAGGCCTCTCTTTGGCACACCACATCTGTTTCAGCCAGTTTTGAACTCTCTGTTCATTCACAACAGAATGGAGAGGGGCTGGACGACATTGTCCATAATCATTAAAAGTTTGTCAAGTGGTTTTTTTTTTCTCGGTGGACTAAGCTTGCATTTTAATAACTGGCCTGTTTTAAAATATGAGCAGAGAAATGTTTTCATTTCATGAATAATCTGGCAACCTTAGATAACAAAAAATAATTGTCATTGATTGAAAAAAAAATATTTTTAATGGAAAATCTCTGTTATGTCAGAGTGTGATAATATTCTGTTTTCATTTCAAAACACAATGAGGTAGAAGTAGGCACAGTGGCATTGCCACTTGGGTTTGGGTATTGGGTGTGCTACACTGCTCTAGGGATCTGGGGTTGTGGGTTTGATACTTACTCTCGTCTCTGACTTTGAGTAGTCTGGTGTGTTCTCCCAATGACCACATGGGTTTTCAAACTGGGTTCTCCAGTTTCCCCCCCACCTCCAGAAAAAAACACATGGTAGGTAAATTGTCCTAGGTGTGTATGTGTGAGTGCATGTGCGTGTGTGTATGGTACCTTGTAATGGGGTTATTTCTGCTTTGTTCTGGGTGGACAAAAACCATGGCCCTGACAGATTAAGCAAATAATAGAATGACTGACTAACAATGCGTCATGCTGTTGAAGGAACAGTTGTTTTTCAAAAATTGTTGTTCATGGGCTGTGGCCTTGTGATGAAAGCACTGGTATTGTGACTAGAAGGACCCGGGTTTGATCCCCACAAAGGACATGACATGACTGAAGTGCCCTTGAACAAAGCACTTAATCCCCCAAATGCTCCCTGGGTGCTGTGGTTTGGGGCTGCCCCCTGCTCCGGGCAAGTGTGTTCACTGCCCTCTAGTGTTCACTAGTGTGTGCGTGTTTCACTGCATGGATGGGATAAATTTGGAGGTCACATTCCTCTGTGTGCAAGCATTTTGACACCCTGGGCAAAGATCTCCATAAGCTTCAACTGGTCTTCACTTTCAGTTTTAATTTGCTTACAGTGAAAAGAGTACATTTACTTTGTCTTCATTTACAACAGTTAAATCTCCTCAACCACAAGTGTTCGTCTTGGCATGTTGAGACAACATTCTTCATTTGTGTTTACTAAATGAAATTCACTCTGCTCCCAGTAATGTATATCTGTGATATAGCATCTCAAATCACTCATCTATTATCATCTATTACCACATACTACTAGTATTACTGGGTCATGGTGAGTGTTGCAGTCTATCCCAGCTTTCACTAGGTGGAAGACAGGGAAACAACCTGGGAAGGTTGCCAGTTCTGTCTCCAATAAGCCTACATTTGAAAGTGGATTTACTGGATGAGTGATGGCACAGATGCTGCATCTACATTAATAATATGGCATTCATTATAGAGCAACCTTCCCAGTCTGGGAGACGCACAGCCAGAGTTAAAAAGATTGCGTATGGCGTGGAGAAAGTACCTTAGAGAAAGAAGAGGGGAGAAAGGAATCACACCAATACCTAACCTTTTCCTATTAAACTTATTACCTCAGGCCTATAGTCCCTACTCTGCAAACCTCTATAAGGCATTGCCCTTACTTATGTCCCTGATTCTCCTCCCTTGTGCAGGATAGCACAGAAATCTGACAGTGTGGCAGGGAGCTCTAGCTGAATCTCTGCTTAAATTAAGACTCAGCCAATCAGACCTGATTACCTCACCAGATGAATAGGTCGACCAGTTCCCCCTAGTGGCAGCAGAGGAAACTGGGTGATTGTAACAGTTCTAGCTTAGCTAGTTAGTTAATTACATTAAATAGCTAAAACAAAAGACAAACATTTTTTAAAAATGTATACTGAAGTGCTAGTAAAACTGAACATCAACGGTTCACAATTCTGCCATATTCTGAGGTGTAGGGTTTCTTTGGCATGGGATCCCAGATGTGTTCGATAACGTTGAGATCTTGTGACTTAGGTGTGAATGACAAAACCGTAAACTCAGTTGACTGTTCCTCTAAGCATAAACTGGCGTCTCTAGACATGTGTGGCTGTCCATTATCTTGTTGGAAGAGGCCAATCCCAACAGAATGAATACAGGACGGGTGCAACTTGTCAAAAAGGAGGCACACATTATGTTTATCTGTGAGAAATGTTTTTGAAGGGGTCCCATGACATACCAGCTAAACAAACCATGAACCACCACCAACCTGTAAAAGGTTTTTTAAAGTCTTTATCAGTTTTTATTTGTGTGATTAATATTTTATTACCATAGCATATAGAATGTAGGAAGCATGTTCAAAAAGCCCAAGATATTTCTGTAGGTCTGTTTACAAAAGAACAGTACAGAGTGAAAAGTTACTATGAAATACTAACAACAGTAACATCAGTGGTAGTAGCAGTTATGGTACGGGGTATAATCACATAAGACATAAAGACATACATATTAGATAGATAAATAGATCATATCAGCTAACAACATTTATTATGCTTTGATTAGATTTGATTTTTAACAATTCTTTCTCAGGATTTGACCTGGACACTTTTTTTTTTTTTTATTTTAGCCTTATTTATACCCTGGCTGTTGTACATTCCAAGAGAATAATGTCCTGAAAATAACAGAATGGACAGTTCAACCCAGAGGTTCAGTATTGTCTTTTTAGCTAGCTGTGAGGCCGGCCAGAAAAAAATATTTTTTGATGAGCAGAGAACAATTCTGCAGAGTCATCAAGTAACAGTCCACAGATCATTTTGTACAGGCTTTCCCAAAATATTACAGAAAGTACCCTGATCATAGGACCAAAAGTTATTTATAATAGAAAATGCCATAAAACACATGCATATACGTACAGACCATGAGTGAGATGCAAAAGTGGTCGGTCTCAAAACCTAGTGGTCTGTCTACATAGACAACGTTTTATGTCATTCTACACACACTCCCATGAAGAAGGCTCAAAATGTTGCCTACTGAGATTTTAACCTTATTTTAACCATTTATTCTGACTGAATATTGCAGAACTCAATGTGGTTCTGTGCTAGAAGGGAGATGTTAGCTGGCATGTTAGCTAAGCTTTGTTGCCTTAGCTCATTGGTTTTAAATGGCCTGAGGTAACTCTGGTGGCTTAGTAAGTGAGTCGCTGTCTAACTAGTGTCTCAATAATTTGCCTTCTAAAAATCAATGTCCTCCTGCTTACTAGTTCGGGAGTGAGAGAGGGTAAGGCTTCATGGAGTAGTAAAGGCGGCACAGATCATACACTGCCCTCTCCCCTCCCTAATGGACATTTAGTCCTCACGCTGCCTCAGCAGAGCAAAAAACATCATCAAGGACGGCTCCCACCCTGGCTTTGAACTGTTTGAATCGTTGCCCTCAGGAAAGCACTACAGGTGCATCAGAACAAGGACAAACAGGCTCAGGAACAGCTTTTTCCCGAAAGCCATAACCACTCTGAACTCACATATGCACTGATTTCATACTCTAACCTTCCAAACCTCTGGACTTCTTCCCCACCTACTGTGCAATATTTAATATTATTAACAACACTGTTAAATTTCATTACTGCACAATATCTATATTCTGTGAACTACCATCACTCTCACTGCACAATATTTGTTGTGGGTCTGATTTAGTAAGGGACCTGAAATTTTAAATGCATACAGTTAAATGGTGGTTATACATGCTTTTTGTATGGACCTTTTTTGAAGTGATAAAGCAATTTCTTCACACAATAACCCTAATTGGTTTAACATTAAGTTCATTCTCTGACTTCCAAAGCTGTGACAAAGTACACCATGCATGTTGATATTACAGGATAATCTATCCAATTTTATGAAGTATGTGAGATTAGTTGAATAGACCAGGGGACAGCATAAGCTTTTAGAACAGATATCAGTATAAATCTGGGATGGAGAGTACAACTCCCATCGGTCACAGTGCTAGGAGGAGAACTACAACTTCCAACCATCATAGCATCAATCAGTGCTGACAAAGCACTTGTTCTAATGTGTTCAAGCAGGCTTGGAAACAGCATCTTTCATCGCACCTCTGAGTAACTGTAGCGCTTTATGGTTTGAAGTATTTAAGTGAAAATATTGGTAATGTTGAGACTTAGTAGATGATCGGCGGTAGGGCGATGCCTGAGGTAATATTTGTAAATCAGGGACAGAGATTTAATTAAGGTACGACACTCTTCCATGGGGGAAAAAAATCACAGGGCGAATATGCTCAGTCAAGCTCGGTTGGTCTATGAGTCTTTATTTTCCTCCCTTTAAAAAGCTTGCTCTATATTCATGCCGTTTATTTTTGTCTTCAGAATGCCGGCTGGGTGAATTTCTTTGGCGCACACATGTTTAAGTCAGACATTTTATCCAGCTCCTTTGTATTGATTCTTTCCTCTCCATTTGTAGTCTGTACCCACATTAATGGTGCCAAAACCCCCTGATTGCGGAGGATCAAGTCTGGCTTTCGTGTTCACGAATTTTCACGCTCCTCTCCTCTCTCAGACACATTAACAGCAGTCCCGGAGTGGTTTAACGTCATCCTTCCTGGTTGCGCAACAGTAGGGTGTCAGCCTTTGATACAGGAGAGCCGGATTTGAATCCAGCTTGCTAGTTCTCAGTAATAAGCACCTGACACCTTCGCAAAAACTCAAACTAAGTTTGGACTCTCATATATTAGTGCTGGTGCAGACAGTCGGTGTGCATCAGTTCTCCGAACACACTCTATCTAAATATAAACAAGGCAAAATGTACTCTTTTGAGAACCTGATATGACTTCAGGTGTTTTACTAGGAAAAAAGATTTTCCATAATTACTTTCACCTCCTTTCAGACTCTTTTTGAGTGGGCAGCTATAGAGGCAAACATTTTTTACGAACCCTGGAGTCTAATGAGATGCACAACATTAGCTGTTCCATTCTACGAATCAGGTCATCAAATGACTCATTTGAAATACAGATAGTATAAGATAAAATCATCCATCACATGTTAGATATTGCATATGTTTAAGTGAGATTCTGGGTCATTTCATATAAATTCTCTCACCACAGAGTTTCCTAAAATATCTGTTAGAAGGGATAAGTCTATAATTCTGTCGCCTCTTTTCCTCATCATTTCTTTCTAAACTACACCCTCGATGGCTTTGACCTTTTTATTTTGGACAAAAAAATGGTTCACAACTGGTGCACAAACCCATAGTCCACAGCTGGCCACTCCCCTATTATCTCTTGTCATCATTTCACTTAGAACATGTTTTCAGTTTATTTTTATCATTACAAATAGCAATAATAAAGCAAGCTATACACATATACAGTGCGGTTTTAGGCGACTGTCTAAGTTGCCTATGCGTATAAACACCCATGTATCTGTGGGACAGGTTATTTCCTGTAATTGCTTATATTATAACAATAGCTGTTGCCTCACCAGCAACTGTGAATAAACTGCTGCTGCAGGAAAAACACTATATTAGTATGAGCTTTGCTCTGTAATTACATTTTCAAAAGTAAATAAATAAAACATTTTTTATTTCATTTTTATTTATTTTTCCCTGCTTCTTATTTTAGCCCCCATTTGGCCTTTTAAAATCAACATTAGTATTAACTTTCAGATTAATGGCGTTTAATTGCTTTTATTCCTGTTCAGAGGGAAACAGGAATGAAATGGTTAAGTCTCCAGAGACTCCGCAGTATTACGCCTGCCGACTCATATGCTTGTTTAATTTGCGGGCCTTGTTATCAGTTTCATCATTCCGGTGTAGAAGATTTGAAAGTGCGAGCTTTAATATGCCGAACACGTCTTGAAAGCATTACGCGTTAAAAGGCTGATGTTCTGAAACATTGCATTCGACACAGGACTATGTATTGTAAAGATATCAAAACAGTTTTCTGACATTTCATTTTGTTACAGCGTAAAAAGGTTGAGAGACCTGACACCTGAGAGTAAGTTTTGTTTCTGCTTCACAGCTAGTGCAGTTGCATTTTACTTTTGGTTGACATAGAAACAATATGATGTTGTTACGACGGGACAAGTCGCCCTTAGTGTGTTTTTATTTTTTTTTTTTCTTGTTTCTTTCTTTTTCTGTGCTTTTTGAATGCCAAGTCTTTTAGGCCACTCAAGCACAATGTTATTAAGACAGCAGGAGGCTTAAATTATTTGCACTCCTATGAGCTAGTCTGCCTTTCCTAGAATGGATGAGTTGCTCTCCTGTCTCCTTTACTGTTGTAGCTTTTAGAGAACAAAGCAAGGTCGGACAAATGTGGACTGTCAAACAATTGTCATTCAGGTGGAGTTTTAATTCCTGTGTCCATCTACAGAGCCACTTTTCTATGCAGATTCTGAGTTAAATGGCTGTAAGTGGATTTCAGTGTAGCGAGATAGTCCATCTAGGAAAATAACACTTAGGTATTTGGGAAAAAAGAAGCCATTCATAACATTTCATAAACAGTTACTAGGTAAAAAAAATCACAGAAATCCTTCACCTTGGAATTACAACAGAATTGTGGACTGGTCTGCAGGAAGTGTGGTGTTCATTGCCTACAGAATATCTCTGCAAGCTCGTAGAGTCTATGCCCTGTGGGGGACCTACCAGGTATTAGACTGGTGTACCTGTTTTTCTGGTACTTCGGCGTATAACAAAGACCCATATTTTTCAAAATTGGCCTTACATTTACATTTACAGCATTTAGCAGACGCCCTTATCCAGAGCGACTTACAAGAGTGCTTAGTTAAATTCTTGGA
>JAOVVF010000051.1:7434264-7452329 GCA_028565595.1 Duopalatinus emarginatus
CAGAGCGACTTACAAGAGTGCTTAGTTAAATTCTTGGAGTATCTGAAACTAGTAAAGGTAAATCAGGATTCAAGAACCAGAATCCTACTAGAAGAGAGTCATGCAGTATCAATTATCTAAAACTTTCTACACTAGTCAACTAGGGGAATTTACCATCTCCACTTGGCCTGGCTGCCTGTCTTTGGTCTGTGGGAGGAAACCAGAATACCTAGAGGAAACATAAGGACACAGGGAGAACCCTGACAAGCAACAGAATTACCCACTGTACCATTGCGTTAAGGTTAAACAGGGTAGGTTGATATAACTGATTTCGCATGGCTAAGCCCCTATGTCTATTACAGATAAGACTTCAAAATACTGTTTCACTTTTAGATTATTTCATGTAACAAACATCTTAAATGTGATTATTTTGTCGATTTTTGGTGAAACCAAGTGCAACAAATGGATATAAGAAAAATACACCAAATCTTATGAAGTAATGCGGCCGGGGCTGATTCCTTTCTAGACTGTCAGTGACTGTTGAGTCAGATGATTATACAACGTGAAAAGCCCCCTAGATTTCATATCAATTTGACATTTGGGCTGACATTTTTCAGCCTATCAAACTGACGCCTCCATAACAAGTCAACAGTGATTGAGAAGCGCATGAGAAATATAGTGTGTAACCAATGTGAACAGTGTATATCATTTATTCATACATTTTCCCAAAATACACTTGGAAAATGCTACTCCTATTCAAAGTTCAAAAGTTTTATAGGGAAAAAAGTTCAAGGTTCTACATATTAAAAAAACCCTTAACACACCTGCTTTTCAATGCCATTCAGAATTGATACACTTTTTTTATTGAATATTTACTATGGCTAATGGTTACTATCACAATGCAATGACTGTGTGAAGTAAATGTGGTAGCCTGCGATAGATTGGTGCCCTGTCCAGGGGGTGTTCCTGCCTTCTGGGTGGGTGATTTTGGGTGGGATCCCGACTGACTAGTCTGTCTGTTAGTCTGTCTAGTGCACTTTCCCCCTCGTCTGTACTATCTGCATCATCAGATCAGTTTCCAAAGCTTTATCCTTCATGCGAATACCACCATTGCCCTCATTATCTCATGGATTGCTAATCAAAGAGCCGTGTCTCTGTCCTAAGCTGGATTGCATTAGGAACTGTGAGTACCATGCTTGCTGTCTTCAATGCTTAATATGGTATTAAATGTCACTGAAAACTGTTGATTGAGGAAAGAAAAAAAGCTTTTGTTTTAGGAGCCAACAGCAAGTCTGACTTTTATCCCTCATGTTTAAGAGTGTTGAATATTTTATATTATTAAATATCATTATAGTGCAATTGGTAATACTATCGACTCACAGCAAGTAGCACTTGAGGTTAAACCCCTGGCTAGGTCTCCAGGGTCCTTTCTGTGTGGAGTCTACATTTTGTCTCAGTGTCTATGTGGGTTTCCTGCAGGTGCTCTGGTTTTCTCCCATAGTTCAAAGACAGTCAGGCGAACTGGGGATACCGAATTGTCCCCGTGTGTGAATGTGACTGTCTATACGTGTATTTGCCCTGTGTAGCTGACTTTCCGTCTGCCCAGTGAGCCCTGGGATAGACTCCAGCACCCCCTCTGACCCAGAACTAGGATAAGCATCTAATTAGATAATGAATGAATGAATGAATGAATGAATAAAAGATCATTGTTACAGCTTTACAGTAATGTCTCTCTGTCCAGCAATGTGTCCAGATATGGGCTTGTGATTAAGGAACCAGCCTTGATCCCTGCAACTGACAAGACATTACTGAAGTGCCTTTGAGCAAGGCACCTAACCCTCAACTGCCATGGATAGCACATGCATGCTCACTGCTTCCTAGCATGTGTGTAAATGTGTGATTAGTTAAATGTGGAGGCCAAATTCCTCTGTGTGCAAGCTCAGAGGTCAATAAGTGGTTCACTTCACTTACTTTACTCCAAGGCTCTACATATATATTTTTATATCACACTACAGAAACTAAATCAAGATATTTTTTTATATGATTTTTTAAAAAACAATTTTATAATCTAGCAAACCGCTTCCAGTGTCTTCAGTGACTCAGTATCAGATCTCGGGTTTTGATTTTGTAAACAGCATCTAAACCAGCTGGACGAAGCTGAGGTATTTAAAGGGCATCTCTTGTGAAATAACATGAGCAACTGCAGAGGGCAAGTAAAGATTTTCATCCAATTGAAGGTTAAATGGTTAGCAAAGTGGCAGTTTTTATATTTTTATATTCTGTATGAAGGACGGAATAAACCCAGAGTAGGCACATGAGTAGACTGGGGTTACTGCATTAAATTGTAACTGTGCTTCACATTATATGCTTTTTTTTTTTTTTTAAATAATAATAACATACAATCACAACTTCATCTAAATTGTCTGTTACTAATTTTTTTATTGAGACATGCTACATAACACACACATTTACAAATGAAGTTTGTTCTGGATAAAAGGAACAGAAAGAAAAATCCAATGTGAGAGTAAATGTACAGTGATTGAATATCACCAATAACAGAATGTACAGCAAATATTCATAAAGAGACAAAAAAGGAATTCCGGAAAACCACGAGTATCTAAAACTATTTACAGGTTACCAGTGTAATCCCAAAAAGGAGATCATATTTCCCAAATCTTTTCAGTCTTCTGACGCAAGTCCTAGAACAACTCTTCTTATAGATAGAGCCATAAATTTACCAGGCGGGTAGACCAAACAAGTAAAAATACATTTTTTTTGCAATAAAGACTAGTAGGGTGAAAATCTGTTTAGTAGTGTTGTCAAATGTAGCATCTAAATGGCAATATAGCAAGTATAGTGGTTGTTGTAGTACAGTGTTAACATTGTTGGCTCACATGTGAGAGACCTGAGTTTGATTCCCTGTCTGGGCAGCCAGTCTGTGCTACACCAATAAGAGTCATTAGGCAGAAATCCTAACACTATGCTGGCCTACCTGTAATACCATTAACCTTGTAAGTCGTTCTGGATAAGAGCGTCTGCCAAATGCCGTAAATGTGTAGTTTAGGGCACAATGTGAGTTGCATATCAAGAATTTCTTATATGAGTATATATGTTTTCCCAAAAAGTTTTAATTTTGTTGCAGGTCAAAAAGGAATGAATAAATGTGCCTTTGTCAGATTGAAACTTAAAACATAAATCAGACCTCTCTGGGAATATCCTATGTAAACGCATTGGAGTGAGATGAAACCTGTTAATAAACTTGAAATTGAGTTTGTGTATATTTATTGAGGTACACTTGGGATATATGTTAGAACAAATAGAAAGCCAAACCTCTTCATCTATAACCTCCACCAGGCCCCTCTCCCAGATACCTTTCAGCCTTACAAAACAAGCATGACTCTCATTAAATAACAAGGCATAGAACTTTGAAATCAGACCTCTCAGGTCACATTGCTTAGATATAAAACCCTCAATCCCTGTCACATCCAATCTCAAAGTCCCAGCATTAAACTGAGCTGTAATAAAGTGTCTTATTTGAACATATCTGAAAAAGTCTGTCTTTGGCAGCTTGTACACGTTTACAAGGTCCAAAAAAGACATCATAGAGTCCTCTGAAAATAAATGAGAGATTTGCAATATACCACTTCTACTCCAACTAGAAAGCCCAATATCTGATAGTTGGGAAGGCAAATCTGGATTGAATGTCACCGGAGAGAACAGACAAAGGCCTTTAGATTACTTCTTTCCATATATGCAGTGTATTAAATATAATAAAGCTCCTAGAGACATTTTGTAATTTATCTGAATTTTGAATAAACAGTAAAAACTGGATAGGTGACCTATAGGTAGCAGGGACTGGATTCCATGTGAACCCACAATGAGTCTATCCTGTTAGAGCACCAACTGACTATATTTTTCATTTGAGCTGATGTAATTGTCAGCTTATGTAAAATTTGCCATTCCTGCTCCTCTCTTCTCCTTGGGTTTCATTTAGTTAGCTAATTTATATCTGGGTTCCCTGTCGTTCCAAATAAACCTCAAAAACTGCTTGTACTGGTCTTTAATGAACTAGGTAAATAACAAGGAGGACATTGGAATACATAAAGTAAACATGGTAAAATATTCATTCTCAGGGAATTTATTAGGGTATTTCTCAGAACCCCAGTTGATGAGATCAGTCTTTAATTTATTTACAAGAGGTTTTTATTGTAAAGATCATTGGGATCTGGAGTCAGAAAAATACCCAAATAATTAAAACCAGATGTAACTAAATTATACAGAATATTTGGCAACATAGAGGAACATAAATGATATTGCCATAAACTTAGCCAAATTGAACTTATGACCAGATAACATACTGTATTCGAAGATGCATTATAATAGTGCAGGTATAGATGAATTCAGTTTAGTTATATATAACAGCACATCATCAGCTTAAAGAGATATTTTATGCTCTTCAGGTCCGACCCTTATGTCAAAAACTTGAATTTGATCTAATCATTTCAGCCAAAATTTCAATTGCTAATGGAAAAAAAAGTAAGGTCAGTGGACAGCCCTGTCTAGTCCCATGTGCAACACATATTTAATGTGATATAAGACCATTAGAAGAGACTGTGTCTCAGGAATCAGAATGGAGCTGCTTAACCAATTTTAGAAAATAAAGGCCTAGATTAAAGTTTTTGAGTACAGCAAAGAGAAAATTCAATTCAATGCGGTCAAAGGCCTTTTCAAGGCATCTCGAGAAACAATTACAGAGGTCTTTTAATGTTTATTAACAAATTCTACAATATTTAAAAACTGGCGTATATTGTCAGAGCCATATAAATTTTTCACTGACCCTGTTTGATCAGGGTTTAACTAATTTAGGTAAGACAACTTCCAGTCTGCGTGCAAGAGCGTCTGTGTTTAATAAGCTTACGGGCCTATAAGATGCACAGCATTGAGAGTCTTTGCCTTTATTGTTTTTTATAAGTAAGCAGATTGAGGCAGTTTTCCAGGTTGCAACCCAACAGGTCCTGAAGTACAGGGGTTAAGAACAGATGACGCTCTGGCCAAAAGGTCCTATAAAATTCAGGTGTCAATCTAAAAGAGGTGTTTTATGTGATAGCAAAAACCATAAAGCCTCGTAAATCTCTGCAGGGAAGAAAGGAGCATTGAGGCTGTCCCCATCTTCCTCTGATGGTGTCGGAAGTGACATCCTACTTAAAAATGACAATATTTTAGTACAGGAAGCTGTGCTTTGTGATTCATACAGAGACTCATATATAATACTATTTAAAAGTGGCATTAATATGTTCTGGATCGTAAATAACAGAGCTGTCTACTTTTAATGATTTTATCACTTGCTCCCCTTAATCATTTCTTATCTGATGGGCTAGCAACCAACTTGGTTTATTTTCATACTCATAATACTTTAGTTTAGAAAATAGAGCAATTTTTGAATATGGTTTGTGTAGTCCGGGTTAGGCTTACCCTTAGCCTGACATAGCGATATCCAATTAGCTTGATTAGGGAAAGATTTGTGTAATTGTTCCAGACTCTGAACTTCCTTCTCCAGCTTTTGACGTTGTTGGGTTTGAAGTTTTTTAAACCTTAAGGAGTATAATATAATATAGCCCCTAATTGTGGCCTTGGCTGCATCCCGCAGAGTAGTGGGAGATACAGCGGAGTGTTGATTGTCCTCCCAAAAGTTCCACTGGTGATGCCAAACTGCAGAAACCTGCATCATTTAACAAAACTTATTTCAGTAGGCTTTGGTAGTCAGTTTCATATGTAAGAATGTTGGTGCATGATCAGAGAGAACGATAGAACCAATCTTAATTAGCGCTACAAGATGAATATGATTATAAGGGATAAATAAATAATCAATACGCGAATGAGTTGTGAGGGTTAGAATAAAATGTGTAATCCCTATAGCATGGATTCAATTGTCTCCAAATGTCAACTAAACCAGACTCGTCAGTCCTCTCCCTCAATACCGACAATGATCCAGTGTTACAACGTACTGGAGGAGACCTATCGTTCATCTAACTTTTCATTATATTTCCTGCAGCCACTTCTCAGTTTCTCGACTACTCCAATTCCTCTTCCTAGAAGCAGCCTTGTATAAATTAAAAGTCCGCAAGCCTAAAATTTAATACAAAGTTGAAAGACTATTATGTTTTAATAATGTGAAATAAATCACTGCAAGCTGTGAGATGCTGGATGAATATTTCAATATTTCATGTTTTCCAACATTATATTGAACAGTTGAACATCTTATACACTAAAGTACAAGAAAAACTGGTACAGATTGCTGTTTTTTTTTTTTTTTTTTTGCTATTTTTCCCGGTACGTCTGCAAACGCCTCTGACAGGTGAACTCTATGTGAGCCTCCTTTCTAATGACTTCACACCTGTTCACATTCTGCATTCATTTTGATGGATTTGGCCTTTTCCAGCAAGACAGTGCACCACCACACATGTCTACAGACATCAAATTATGGTTAGAGAAACACTTATCTGAGTTTGGGCTTTTTCCAAGAACACCTAAGTCACCAGATCTCAGCATTAACATTAACCCTATTAAAGTCACCAGATCTGACACAGAAATCCTACACCTCAGAATATAACAATTGTGGACCGTTCTGCAGGGAGTATGATGTTCATTGCCTAGAGAATATTTCCACAAGCTTGCTGAGTCCATGCCCTGTGGGGGACCTGCCAAGTATTACACTGGTCTACTAGATTTTTGGTGCTCCAGTGTAATTGTCTAATAGATTACATAGCTCCCACAGATGGATTGCTTTCTTTCTCATGTCTGAAATGCATCAGAAAGACTGAATATGGCAAAGATTTTAAGTAATATAAGAGACTCTCTTTCAATATGTAGATATGTATAATCAAACTGATTAAATCTGCTCTTTGGAGGCTGGAAATTGAAGAGATTACAGCAAGTCATATCTACTATACTTTCAAATCAGTACGCTAGACAATAATTCTATATTAACAATGTGTTTCTTTTTTCTTTGCTTTTCTTTCTTTTTTTAAAGATCATTACGTATAGCTACGACATTGCAGCTACAAAGCAAAAATTTAAGGTTAATTACGAAGGCTTTTAGAATATTTGAGGTTTTCTGTGGAACAGGGAGAAAAAAGTTTTAAAGTTCAGCCAGTGAGATTTTCATGCATATTAATAACTGTCTACATTCACATTCTGCCTACATAACACATCCTTTCAATATGTACAGAACTGAACAGTGAACCTTGTCACTTTAATTCTGCTATGGGTTTTCTTTAGAATTGATAGACATGATTTAAATGTCCCAATTTTTTTTTTTAATCTTTTGTGTTTAATATGGCTAATCATTTTATATGTTAATGTTTGGCTCATACAGCCAAAATGTCAGATGTCACATCAACAACAAGCATTATTAAATCATGCAAAAAGCGATATAATAATCCAGAGAAGACATAACTGATAAATATATTGTTCATCTAAACATACCATATGATTATACACATCAGAAAGAAATGCAATTATATAAACTGTCATGTACTCAACACACATTATCAGATCTGTCATGCAGTGGTGTGGGGTTATTTCAGCTTTGAGTTATTAAATATAGTGGAAGTGTGTGGTCAGAAAATGAGAAAATCGGTGGCTTACGAACTGGAATTTGGACAAAAGAAAGGAAAATAAATCTACAATTGAATTAAAGTAAAAGTTACCTTTTATTTAAACTTAAAATTGCAAAACCACTGACAGGTGAAGTAAATAAAAATGATTTATCATGTTATCATTATATTACAGGGTCATCTGCCCAGCAGTGGAATGTGAACAGTCAGTTCTCAACGATGATATGTTGGAAGCTGGAAAAATGGGCAAGTGAAAGGATTCGAGTGATTTTGAGAAGTTTGTTGGGATCATTTCCAAAACAGCAGGTCTTGTGGGTGTGTACCTACTAAGAACCAATCAGTAAACCAGCAACTGGGTCATTGGTAATGAATGCTTATGTGCATAGCTGTGAAGGCTAGCCCGTCCGATCTGATCCTGCTGTAGACCCACTGAAGAATCTGTTGCTAAGCTTTTTGTGCCAGAACATATTCAGAGGTCTTGTGGAGTCCATGCCTCAATAAATCAGAGTGTTTTTGGCAGGTGGTTTTAATGTTACAGGTGATTGTTGTATATACATATATTTAATTAATCTATTTATCTATTAAATCTATATATCTATATATAAACCCATCAGAATGAATACAGCACATGAATGTGTATATTTGTTTTGCATGTAGTGCATGGACATCCTTTTATGACCTATACATTGCAATAATCCATGCTATGTGTCTTAACATGAACATAAGGAACATAAGAAAAATCTTGCATACTTCTTAATTTACACCTGAGCTCTTTTGACACTTCATATGCTATATTTCACAGCACTTTCACATATACTACATGTACTTTTCAGCACATACACATGATTCTCTCACCTTTCATTTCATCACATGGTGGGTAACAGTGGCCTAGTGGTTAGGGAACTGGTTTCGTGATCGGAAGGTCGCAGGTTCATTTCCTGCCCAGGGCAAGACATGACTGAGGTGCCCTTGAGCAAGGCACCCCATCTGCTCTCTGGGCACTGTAGTTTGGGGCTGCCCCCGCTCCAGGGGGTGTTCACTGGTGTGTGTTTCACTGCATGGATGGGTTAAATCCGGAGGTCACATTCCTCTGTGTGCAAGCACAGTAGGCAAACAGTTCACTTTCACTTCACCTTTCATATTACTTGCGTAATCAGACATGGAATAAAAAACAACAACAAAAAAAAAAAAATCATGACCACTGATCCCCAATGTCCCACTTTCTGCAACTTACATTTCTCCTTGACAGCAATGCAATGCATTTTTTAGTATACTTGGATAAATAAATCCTTCTTAGTAGATGGTTCCGAGTTAAAAATGTAACACATACCCTAAAAACCATTTTAGGCACTTAAGAAATGCACCCAGTTATTAGTATAATTGAGCATTATATTAAAAAATACCCTGTACGTATCGTGTGTATAATACTTTGTGTGTTTTTATGGCTGAGTGAGACGGTGAGAGAGGGAGAGAGATAGATGGACACCATTCATAATCATCCCAGACACACTTCTCTAAAACTATCATAGCGCAACGAATCATCGTTACATGGGTGGATTGCTTTAAACACTCTCTCAGCCAAGTAATGGAGCTCATCATGCTGTGGAGCTTTTGGGAAACAGCCAGTTGTGCGCTGACACGCGGATAAACCACAGATTAGAACCATTCAATTGTGATGGATGTGATGCTACATCAGCAATAAATGGAGGGGAAACCTGGACAGGTGTATGAGAGAATAGTTTAAATGGGTTATCAATAATAAATCAGGAATGATGTCTTTGTTGTCATACTTAAAGGGAAATATCGGTCAGTAAAAGAGACTACTTGTAAGTCTCAGGGGAAAAGTTGTATGTTTAGAAAGCTTATGCACTTGCAGAATTTTATAACAAGAAACTCATCTGCAGGTACTTCCTACTTTCTTATTTTTTCAAAATTAGTTATTGCCAATTACCATTCACTACTTGGCGAATATGCTGTGCAAGCAAGAAACTGGAAAGCGTAAATTCATTTGTCCTGAAGATTTACATCTACTGGAAAACTTATATACTAAGTACTAAAGAACCATAAATTAAATACTGAGAACCATGAATGTTACAGTGGACTGATTTGCAAGCCCCCTTTCTACGTTTGTCGTCATGTGTCCTAAGGAAATAAATATCACCAGGTCAGTAATCATAGAGGTTTCTCCATGTTAAACACCACAATAAAAAAAAATCCAATTAAAATATAATACATATAAAATATAATTAGCCTTAGTGGCATGCCTAGCCATGGGTCTTTTCTCATTAGCTTTTTCTTAATACCAAATTCATATTATGAGGACATTATAAGGACTGTAATGGTTATAAAGACATCTGATTTAATCAGCTTACACAGTACACTTGGGCACTAACTTTCACTTGCAAGATTTGTCTTCACTGTACTTTTGTTTCAGCTACAAATGCACATATGACAAAAGTTCTTGAATCGATGTATTGGTTATATTAGACTGGTTAGCAAGTCTTGCCGCAAAGCCATCACCATAACACATTTTACCTTAGTGGCCCAGCAAACCTACTGGTTATGCAGTAAAATGATATTTTAGTATAGAAATCAGCTAACGGTAGTACCTATGGCTTAATAGGATGCAACCGGATTAAATTGGTAACCCCTGTCAGCTAGCTAGATGATATTAGTGGATATAATGATTCATACTTACAATGTACCAGTCCACGTAGGTTTAATAGTGAAGCAGCATATTTTGCATTAGCGTAATTAGCACAAATACACAATACTACATTTTTTTTTTTTTTTTTTTTTTTTGAATGCTGAAAGGCTGATTATGTGCTTGTATGTTTCTGTTGCGGACATGGATTTGTAGCTTGCTGTTTAAATGTATTCATGAAGATACTCACATATTAAAGTAATCTCATATTAAGTTTATATACCATTTCAGTACAATTGTACTAATATTGTATTGATCTATATGTTATAATATATAATACAAAACAATGCAAGAAACATCCAGGTTGTAATCCCACCTGATGCCTGGTGATTCTGGGATTGCCTCTGGATCCAATGCAACCCTGACCAGTATGAAGTGGTTATTGATGTTGTAGAGAAAATGAATGGATGCCACTTCACAGATCCACATATCCAACATATACTTGAATTTAGGATTGTGTTACAGTCTCTATGGAGTCTCTATGTCTTCCTCAATGTTTGCAAAGAAGTTCTCTGATTTTCTGTCAACTCCCAAAAACAGATCTACCACTACCTTGGATGAAGAAATGATATAATGTAATCTTGCACTATGGTATTTTTTCCTGCACTATAATGTTGTTATATAAAAATTTTAAACCTCATATTGTTAGGGGCCAGTCAATTCCCTTGGCGGCCACCAGAGGGAGCCAGACGAGGCAACCTGTCACTAGGGGTCAGTCTACTTCGTCTAAACGGCGGGTTGCCTTTGGCCGTTGCCAGGGGTGTAGTCCTCAGCATCATCATAAGACTACAACCTTCAAGGAACCCAAGGGCAATCAGAACTGACGGGGAACACCTGACTGAGTCTCTATTTAAGCAGAGCTTCAGCCAGGGCTTCCCTGTCACACCTTTAGATTTCTGTGTTCTCCTGCATGAGGTAAAAGTTCGGGGACACTGGTAACAGTGGTCCTTATAGAGAGGGTAAGTAACAGGGTAACATTTTAGGGAAAGGTCAGGCTATTGGTGTGACTTTGTTCTCTCTGGGTGACTTTCTCCACGGGTGACTCGCCCACACTGGGGCGAGTCACCCTGCTTATTTATTTCACTGGCTGCTGACCCAACTCTGTGTCACACCACTATTGGCATGTGTTTGGGGTGAAGTCATCTCGCGTTCTGGCGCCCAGTGCAAACCCACACACAAAAAGGTAAAAAAAAAAACAAGCCCCTTTCATCGTTTCACAGTTGGTTTTTCTCGTGTTAGTCTGGGTTCTGGGTCTGCACGCCACATCTGGGTTCTCACCATGGTGGGGAATCATAACACATGATCTTCACAGCCATGCAATGGCTAGAATTCATACGAATTTTTTTGAATGATGAAGACTTTAGTCATGTGAAAGCAAATCAAATCAAATACCAAATTGTGTTTCTCTGGTCAAATTCATATTGATTTCTTTTTAATTTCTATTTATTTACGTAAATCTTATGTGATATAAAGCATGTTTAAATATCAGATGTTGAAGGCAGCCTTGGGATTATGGCTAAGGAAGTCTTTTGACTGGTCACTGCAATGATCCCTGCAATTGACTTGTTCGATCCCTGCAATTGACACAACTAGTAGCCAACAAGTAATGGATGGATGGATGGATGGATGGGTAGACAGACAGACAGACAGGCAGAATTTAATTACAGGAAATGCTGCAGAATCAGATTTTATACACTTTTAACAAACCTGCGGCTGGCTGGTTATGTTGTTAAAGAAAGGTCAATATCTTCTTAAGTACTCTTTTGTCTTGCTCAATTGGTCTCATAATAAGACAGACCTGTAACAAGTAAATCCTACAAAAGACACAGGACCCTGCTGTGAGCTCAGACAGATCCACTCAGACATTAGGATGGCAAATGTCTCTTGTACGTAAAATTCCAGGGGTGTACAGACACCAGACTACTGGAACATATTTTCAGAATGAAGGAAATCCGCTCTGAATAAAGCTATTCAGTCCAGCCCGATTCTCTGAGCTGCTGGACTGGTTATACAGAAAAATACATCATGCGTAAGAACCCCCTCCAGCCTGGCAACTCGATGTGTCATCAATTCCACAAGTGGACAGAAGACTTGTTGAAGGTTTTGAGCCATGCTGCCTGGATATCTATCTGCAGCTCAGTGCAAATTGAGCTCTCCACCACATCCCATAAACGCTTGACTGGGTGCATGTCGGATGAACATCCTTGAGCCAACTCTGTACAACTTGGGCATGATAGCATGGTGCATCATGGTGCTAAAAAATCTCATCATTGTGGGAATACATGAAGTCCATGAAGTCCAGTGATGTGTTTAGGTGCACCATTGGACCCAAACCATGCCATGAGAAAACACCCTCACACCAATATGAAACCACCACCAGCCTGCGCAGTGCCTTGTTGACGGCTTGAATCCATGGCTTAATGTGGTCTGCAGCACACACAAACCCTACCATCACACGAACCCTACCATCAACCCGACTCATCAGACCATGCAACATGTTTCTTGTCCTCTAGGGTCCAGTTAGCAACCAGATGAGCTCAGGTGAGGTGCTGTGTGTGGTCCTGTGGTGATAGCAAAGACACTCGGTGGGTCTTCTGCTCCCATATGCTTATGAAAAGTCCTGCATGGAATGTGCATGTGAATTCTGCCAGAGTCGCTTGTTACAGAGATGCAACTGTACACAATTAGCAAGCACCTGTGGGCGCCCACTGCGCTGTCCACTGTGGGTGGTAATACCTTCTGTGATGTATTCCTGGTACACATGTGGATTTTGAAATGTTAAACATCTGCACAATTTCGGAAATGCAACGTCGTATCCATCTGGCACCCACTGTCACCATCTCATTTGATAATTTACATCGCCTTGCTATGAGCGAGATAACACAAGATAACATCTGACAACTTACATACAGGTGACTGCTGAGGTTACTCCACTACATAATCAATTTATACACTGCTATCCCATGACTTTTGGCACACTAATATGTCAGATTGGATTTGATCAGCTTTGCTATGAAAACATACGAGTTATTTAAATATATTTTGTCATAAAAAGGATTTGCAATAACCTTGATATAGCTAGGTATGTGGTAATTATTACTGATTTGCTCAGTTAATTAGATTTTAACCATACACTGTGATGAGCTGAATTAATTAAATTCAAGCCTTCTGTTCAGTTATTTACCTAATAATAATAATAATAATAATAATAATAATAATAATAATAATAATAATAATAATAATTCTACCTTTCTCAATCATTGTTGATGTATATAATCATGAAGTATCTTTTTACAGAAAACACTACTGCTTATTTTTGCTTCCTCTTCTTTTATACTATTACATTAGTTTTAACATTTTGTATTATAATCACAGTGCAGATCCAGAGAGAAGTACATTTATATATTCATTAAGTGAGTTCCCCTGCATTCTGTTTCATATATTTAAGCCCCTTAGTTTTTTAGAGTCTTTAGTTGTAATATATTTGGTTTTCTTAAAGCCATGTCATGAGACTGTATTTTCTGGTTCTGTTTTTGTTGCCCACTCTAGATTATTATTTCTACCTAATCTCTGAATTTCGGTTTGCACCTTGCCTGACCTTCTGCCTTTTTTGACCTCTATTTTTTTTTTTTTTTTTTTTTTTTAAAGTGTGTGCAGAACATTGTGGATTCTATAAGATCTCCAGCAGTCATCTGAAATTATGGGGCAAGAATCAAAAATCTTTTTATTAATTTTTTTTTATTTTGACTGTCTGGACTTTGGAGAAAATTTTTCTCCCATAAAATGGTATGAGGAGAGAGAATAAAAAAAGTGAATATGACGCGAATATACACAGTGAACCATTATTATTATTATTATTATTATTATTATTATTATTATTATGCTGCTGCTGCTGATGATGATGATAATAATGTGTTATCTGTGTGAAATATTGTGCAGTAGTGGATTGTACAAGATCTTGAATAATACATCAGTAATCATTTTTGAAATTAAGTAATGTATAATAAACATATGGAGTATACATATGGACTATTATGTAGGTTTTCTGAATATGGCTTTGTTGCCTATATGCCGGTAGGCAGGTGAAAAAAGCCTTCTGTCATTATGACAGATCTTTGAATTTTGAATTCAGAGAGTAGATAGAACTATATATGTATGTATGTTTGTACAAGGGAAAAACACCAGCTGCCAGAATCCATAGCAACCAAGCAAGATGGCCATGCAAAGTCAAGATACTTAGTTTCCCAACCATTCTCAGAACCTGAATTTTAGTCGTGTTTTACCTTCCTGTATTATGCCCCTAATTATATTCATTAAGGGAATTTGCCCTGCTCTTGCCCTGATTTTATTTTCTGGTTTAGTTGCTGACTCTAGATTATGATTTCTACCTACTCTCTGAATTTCTGTTTGCACCTTGCCTGACCTTCTGCCTGTTATGACCTCTAACATTTGGGACTGTGTTTTTTGGATTTGTCGCCTCCATTTGTCTTTACTCCTACATCAGCAAATGTCTGTGCACTCTACAGTATGTACATGTGCACATGCAAATTTATTAGGTATACCTACCAGAGATTTAATCATGTACACCTTGCATTTTAGAGACGTGCAATTACTGACTGTAGTCCATTGCTGAATATAGAAAAGCACCATAAAACCCTGTTCACCAGATATAACATGGGTGGTGGTGATCATTAGTCCTGTGGTCAGAAACTGATAAATAAAAAAGATAATTAACATTAATTGTGCATAAAAATCCGCTTGCACAATAAAACCAGGTACCATGCCACAGTGAATGAATGGTCCACTACCAAAATTATAATTGTTCTCCTATTGTGGTCTCTTTCCATTGTTGCAGAAAAGAGCACAGGTTGATAATTGCACATGTGCGAGCTAAGTGTACATGGTAAGTGTGACTTTCACACAATAACCATAAAGACTTTTGGTTAATTTAGCTTGCAGTTGTAATTTTAAAAATTACACCTGCAGTTTAAACCTCCTTTTCTAACAAACCAAATGTCCCCACAAGGTCAAAACTGTCAGATTCTTCTGTCCATCTAGGGACGACTGGTCATTGTATTGTAAGAAAAAAGGTTATTTTTTAGAAATATGGAAAAATAAAAGCGGTAAAGTTGCAAGCTGTTTATTTATTTATTTATTTATTTACTGTAATGGCAGATATTACTATTCAAAGAACTGCACAAAGGACCCATTTTTATCCGAGTCTCATCCGAGAGTGTTTATTTCTAACCGTTTGGTTGAAATGGTGTCTTTCTTTTCACCTGGAATGAGCAGCGATGGTATGTCAGACTGACAGGGTGTAAGGATAGTGTGTTCATATTCTCTGTGTGATGTCCTGGTGGGCATCTGGATAGGTTTTATGTTTCCAAGCCTATGATGGTTGAGACTCAATCACGCATACACACCAGGCCCCGTAATCCTACAGAAATTCTGAACCACCAAACATCACTTATTTTCCTAAATCCATCCTGTGGTAAGGAGTCTGATCTCTGACAACACAAACGATCAATGGTTCCCGTCAAAAGCTGCTGCTTGGGATTGCTCCAGCTGCCATTCAGGCCTGTAGCTTATGGCTCTGCGAGAGCCCAGTGTGTACCTTCTGTCCAACTTGATCCCTTCATGCCCTTTTCAATTCATAGCTGGAAAGAAATCTGACCTGCATAGGTGAACGCTCAAGCTGCTGTGTTGTAACATAGAAGAAAGAAAGCTCAGCCTGAGCTTGTTCAATTTCCTCACCATTCCCTTTTGATTTCTGTTTCTCTAATGAATACACTCCTTTCCTTGTAGCTGGCATTTCCTTGTAGTTAAGGATTTTTTATATTGTTCTTTTTCTGTGCTTTCACGGCAGAAAAAAAAATACTTATATTACAGAAGGGAAATTAACCCCAGATATGTACCAGAAAGACTGGTACAAGCTGGGATAAATAACTGGTACAGGTTGGTGGTGACTCCATAATGATACATGGTTTGTTTAGCTTGCATTCCATGGGAACTCTGGTACATCTACAAACATTTCTGACAGGTGAACACTGTGTGCCTCATTTCTGACGAGTTACACCCTGCATTCTGCATTCTGATGGTTTTGGCCTATTTTGGCAGCCACTAGACACCAAATTATGGTTAGAGGAACACTCATCTGAGTTTGGGGTTTTGTAATTCCCACCTAAGTCACCAGATCTCAGTGTTATCAAACACACCTAGGGGAATGTGGCCATGTGGAACACAGAAATCCTACACCTCAGTATACAGCAGAATTGTGGACCATTCTGCAGGAAGTGTGGTGTGGAATATTTTAGCTCATGGGGTACTTGCCCTGTGGCGGACCTACCAACTATTAGACTGCTGTGTCAGCTTTTCTGTAACTTCGGTTTATTTTCAATACTGAAATAGACTGTAATGGTTGGCAAAAATACACTGAGTAGATCAAAGGCACTTGGTAGAAACACTCACTGATTTGGGGTTAACTATAATCGCCTTCAATCACATTTACCAAACACACACGCACTCACACACACACACTCTAATGATCTTGCATCAATGTCTCATTGATTTTTTTTATCCTTTCTATATTTTGCACAATTTTATGGCAGATTTGTGTTCAGAGTATTTATTGCACCTACAGGTTAAAATACACAACTAAATATGCTAATAGAGGCCCAATGGGGCGACACTCACGCTGCCCCATGCTCTGTGTAATAGCAAAAACAGAATAGTTAATAACAGGGTTGCCAGAAAGGGGTAATTGTAAGCACAGAATATGTATCTATGATAATCAGACTCATTTTATACTAAGATGGATTGCAACGATTGGGAGTGGGTAAAGTACGATTACGAAGAGGATAATGTCTGTACATCAGTGTGTGTGTACCGAGGTCACCTTGTTTCTCATGCAAATGATGAGAAAAAGTAGAAATATATGTTTCTCTTTTTAATTTCCAAATTATTTGGGATAGTTTCGGGTATTTTGTGTGATTTTCGAGATGCAGTTGGCCTAAAACCTGGAAGCGTTGGTTAATTAATACCGTTTGTGATGAGGTCTGATGATTTGCAAAAAACACTCAGGACACTAGTATAGGAAATTAATTTTAACCCTATATGTATATGTGTGTATACTTACCATAGAGCTTGTGTCCCTGGTCAGGTCCCCTAAAGAATGGCTAACTTCCCTAATCAGAGTCACTGTAGGGCCCTTGGTTAACTAAAGTGAAGAGCAAGGACATTTGTCTGTATGTTTTTGCTTAGATTATTATATCTACAATGTTGACCCCACTCTTAAAACTGGTTTAGCCCAGACTAGGAGTATAAGAAAAGGTAAAGGGTCAGTAAGTTGAGACATGGAACAATGTTGGCGATGAGGCACCAGGAGATACCAGCAACCCTGAGTCCTGATTCTGATGAGCTATACCTGCTACAGATGAGGCACCAGGAGATACTAGCAACCCTGAGTCCTGATTCTGATGAGCTATACCTGCTACAGATGAGGCACCAGGAGATACTAGCAACCCTGAGTTCTGATTCTGATGAGCTATACCTGCTACAGATGAGGCACCAGGAGATACTAGCAACCCTGAGTTCTGATTCTGATGAGCTATACCTGCTACAGATGAGGCACCAGGAGATACTAGCAACCCTGAGTTCTGATTCCTCCTGCTCCACAAACAAACTGGACAATCTACAATACACCATAATGGACAGATGTAGAAACCATGAATTACATTACAGACTTTAATTCTCTGGCTACCTGCACT
>JAOVVF010000051.1:7500104-7510463 GCA_028565595.1 Duopalatinus emarginatus
AGAGGTGGTCGGAGGGGGTATGGGGGGCCTCAAATAAAAATCTGCTTAGGGCCCCATAAAGGCTTGGGCTGGCCCTGGATCCAAGCCATGCCTTCCTAATGCACCATGGTGTCACTGGTTGAACAAACCTTCCTAGTAAACCCAAATCATCTTTACCTCTATCATAAATGATTTCTACTGTACCTTTCTGGAAAATGCAAACATGTTTTGTTCCGAGCGAATGCACTTTCCACATACACACCCACATCAAAGTGCTTATATAATGCCATGCTTATGAATAGTTATAAGACTGTGCACATATCCAGAGCTACTCCGAGTAGATAGATACTGTATCATTTGGGTGTGTAATGTAAGGGAAGCCTTCAGACTGAGTCTGTTAATGAGACACCATGCAAACAGAGAATCCCCACTCCTATAGACAGACAGATCATTATTGCTGAAGTCTGGTCAGTCACGACTCAATGAGCTGTATGTCCGAGTGCTGAAGCAGAATCCATTAAAGTCAGAGTGATTTGCTGTTTGTAATGCTCGCTGTCTGTGGTCTGTTAGTCAGAGTGTCTAGTAGATGGTTGTAGATTGAAGGGCATAAATATATGGTTACTAAGACTCAATAAACATGTACAATAAATGCTTCTGTAGTCAATGTATAAAGTCCCAAGGTGTAACTCTGATTCCTTATTACAGTCGAGGGCAGATACCATCTTCCAGGTTTGACTCAAACAGTGCACAAAAGCTCACTGAATTGTGTGACAAGGATGCAAAAATCATATGGCGGTTTTGGATTAAGGAAGATCTATAGCGTCAAAATAGGATAAAAAGTTTTGCGCACCAAAAAACAAAATCCGCGCATTCTCAATTACAAAATCACATTTATGGGTTACAGATATTAGTTTTTTGGTGTGATCCAGTTATGGATTTTGCTTTTTGGTGCGCAGATTTCCTTTTGCTGTGTGGATTTCCCTTTTTTCTGCGCGAGTTTCCTTTTTTGCTAATAATAGAGATAATGCAGTGTACATACACCGCTGCTCTACTACACTGTATTCTGCAGTGACCTTGTATGCAGCACGCTGCCACTTCTGAACAACAAATGAACATATTCGTGTAAACAGAAAGTTATGGTTAATGCCTTTTTACCCATCGTAAATCTACCTGCATTAGTATTACATCCATGAGACCTATACAGTTATTATATATTGTGATTAAAAACATAATTGTGTAAACAGAAAGAATGACAAATTCCCTGAAAGAGGATGCAGCTCACGGCAGTCATGTTGCTTGGGGGCTTGAAGAATGGGCTGGCTGGGCGGGGCTTAACTTCAACAGCCAATAGCTGTCTAGATCCCGCCCAAGCCTAAAAATAGGTCCAAAAGTTTTGCGCAGCAAAAAAGAAAACCCACGCAGCAAAAATGGGTACTCACACAGAAAAAAGGGAAATCCGCGCAGCATAAAAGGGAACTCACGCAGCAAAAAGGAAAATCCGTGCAGCAAAAGTAAATCTGCGCACTAAAAAGCAAAATCCGTAACCGGATCTAAAGTTTTGCGCACCAAAAACTAAAATCTGTAACCCATAAATGAGATTTTGTAATTGAGAATGCGCGGATGTTGTTTTTTGGTGCGCAAAACTTTTGATCCTATTTTGTTGCCATAAAGATCATTATTTGAGAGAATATGATTCAGAGAAACGTTACTTCGCCCTTCAATGATTCTGAAAAATAAAGAGCACCAATATTCTAAATGTTTCCAAAAGCCAAAATTACAATAGATAGTTCTTTATTGACTCCACCTCTGCATCAGCGCTGAAAAAGCCCTGCCAGTCAGAAACTGAACCACCGATTTACATATGTCAGTCATTATCTTGCCCGTTTAGTCCATCAGGCTTGCGTTTTGTCTGGAGCCCACCCAAAATCACTGAGTTGCAAGGCAGGAATACACCATGGGCAGGGTGCCAATCTATCGCAGGGTACCAGGGAGGACCATCAGGCGAAAACCCACATGGTCAACACCCCAAACTCCTCATAGACAGAGGAGTTCAAAGAGCAAGGTTTAAACACACAACTCTAGAATTCTGGTGTAGCGTGTACACTACATGCGGTGTCACTGTGCTGCCCTGGTTAACATATGTTTTCTCATTAATATACCAAAAAATTATTATTAGAAATATAATAAAAAAAAAAAACCACACAACTAATGATTATTTAAATATTGAAAAACATCAAGTATACAAAAAAACAACTCCTACCTATCCAGCGTGGGGTAGTGGGAGGCTGTAATACTACACTACATGCACAACACCATGAAACAGACAGCCAATGCTAATTTAATACTAGGAACATATTAACAACATAATTCAAGCTAGCAGATTTGGTTTTTGTTGGCAATGGACATAGTTTACATAATGCAATTACGTGCATCAACGTCATTGCTTCACGATGGTTGGAACACAGATGAGTCAGGTGGTCCCTGTGCTCATGGTGCTCTGTGGGAATAGATAAACTGACTGAGCATTCCAAACTCTTGTCCTTTTGTAAACCCAATGCCCATGTTTTTGGACTGTGGGAGTACTAAGAGGAGACTAACCCACACACGGGCAGATCATGCTGACTCCACACAGAAGGGTCCGGGTCAGGAAGTGAACCCTGAATGTCTTGCTGTGAGGCAACAGCGCTAAAGACTACCAGCGTCCCACCACAATGCAATTAAATTTTCATAAATGAATATTTATAGTTAGATTTCAGTAAACGCTCATAAATTTATGAAGTTTATGAAGTACGTAGTGTCGTGACCATTTTGAGGAAACCCATTCCTGAACAGCAGAAGACTGGAATGAATGATAACATGTTAAACCTTTCAGTATGTGTAGTACAGACATGGGCAAACTACGGCCCGCGGCCCATATACGGCCCGTTGGGCTTTTTAATCCGGCTCGTCAAACTTGTCCAGGTTATATTTTTCAATTAAATTTTATTATAATTAAACCCTTTATTTTACCTTTTCCCCAATAGACGGCGCACTCCAAAAACATTGACCTTTGTTTGAGTGTGATGTGTTACTCTCTACTTCACTTTTAGCTTTGCAGTTTGAGCCCTTCAGTAAAAATGAGCGGACTAAAGAAAAGAAAAGTACACAGGGAGTGCTGAATGTTTAATAAAGAGTGGACAACAATATATATTTTTTGCTGAAGTCTGATCAATGGCTGTATGTCTGATATGCCAAGAAACTGTAGCGGTCTTTAAAGAATACAACATCAGCCATCATTTTGCCACAAAACATGCTAACTACGCTAGCAAACATTCTACACAAGAACGGGCGGCTACGGTTCAGAGATTGTTGGCTAATGTACAGACTCAGCAATTTTTTTTTCACAAACAAATTGCGATTCAAGAGTCCAAGTACCAATGTATTTTTTTTTTTTTGCTGGCATTCAAATTAGCAAAGGCTAGTAAGCCTTTCTCCGAAGAATGCATGGTTGAGACAGCAGGTCTCTTGTGTCCGGAAAGCAAATAATAGTTTATCTACTGTGTTATTAAATTAACAAATGTGGAAAACAATTTTTACAATGAACCCTGCACATTGATGTTTTGGTTCATGTTAAAGGCCAAATCTTTTCATGTAATGGTTTTTACATTTCATTAATATTAGTTCACATAAACACAACATCCTTTTATTCTGGCCCGGCCCCTCTGTCAAATTTTAGAAACCATTGTGGCCTGCGAGTCAAAACCTTTGCCCACCCCTGGTGTAGTATGTGCCTCACGGACAACTACAATAGCCACCGTAATGATGGGAATGATGCTGACAACAACATACTAAACCTTCTAGCACCATGTCAGAATCGGCCTATAAAGTCAACTCTATAGAATCATAACTGAACAGCTTCTACATTTAGTGTCATTCGCTAGTACATGAGCAGTACATTTTCAAGTACTACTTCTTTATATGCAAGCATGCACCTATTTGATTATAATTGCATTCATTTTGGATTTTGTTACATAATGCATTTTACTGTTACTGATATATTATCCCACAATGTAGTTGCAGCCTGACATCTGAAAGAAAGCAATGTGTTTAGTATTACATTATCATATGTATTCAGAATATGCAGCATTAAAACCAGATACTGTTTATACGGTTTTGAAAGATTTTCTAATACAGCTGACTCAATAGTTGGATGATAATGCGGTGCAGATCTAAAAAAAAAAACAACAGCAATTTCTCCAAAAAACAGTTACAGCAAAGGAAACCAAAAGCAGTAAACAAGGCAACAGTCACCAAATGTACAATAAACATATATATAATACATACAGCATGCAGCTAAAGTGAATGCATGGAGTGTGCAGAGAGGGAAGTTTCCACTAATGCAAGAGGCTTGAGTGTGTGGTGTATATATATAGACCAAGAGTGATGAAGCTAATTAGTAACCATGGCAACTGGTTCTCTCAGAGAAAGGGTCCACTCGATAACTACACCAAATAAGGTGCTACATGGAACCTTCCTGGTGGAGGAACACTGTTGTGGGGTTATACTGGAAATGGAAATGTTAAAGGTTCCCAGAAGGAACATCTGGTGGATGGACATGTAACTGTAATGGACTCTACATTGTCGTATAATTTTCTTTGCATTTATGTTTGTTTGTTTTTTTGTTTGTTTGGTTTTTTTTTTAATCTGGTGTGTGAATAAAAGTATGTATCCAGTGTTTGGTTGACTAGTATGTTTGGGGTTTTTTGTTAAATTGATACAAACTGTGAGTTTCAACTCCCTCTTTAGCTGTAGCTGACTGCTATACATCAGAGACTAAGAACTGAGTGCAATGTACACCTCTGCAGAAGAAATGGCCAGAATAGTGCTAACCATTTATCTCACCTCTGTCCCTTCTGTGCCCAGACACTCCCATAGAGCAGGATGACTTATCGAAAACAACAAAAGGTTACCGATTCCACAGTTGCAGTCTTAGACATTTCATAATTATCGCTTTTCTTCTGATATAATAAACGCAAACATTGACTCTCAGCTAGGGAAAATGAAATATTACACTGAACAGGGCCTAGCTATGCGTCATCATATTGTGTCTAGTCAGATTTTTTTCTGGTACATGCCCAGATTAGATTTATTTTATTTTTTTAATTCTTGATGATATTCTCTGTGTGTGCATTGAGACGCAGTGAGTAGATCAGTGTTTTCTGCTGTTGGCATTTAATCATAACGGATCTGGTTTTAGCATATTACTGTTTACCCAAAGTCATCTCATTGGAATATAATGCCATAAGAAACAAAATGGTACAGATTTGTGGTGGCTCTAAAATAGTATGGGTTTGTTTACATGGCTTTCCATGGGACCCCTGGTACATCTGGTACAAACGTCTCTGACAGGTTCAATAGGGGAAGCCGGGGCCTAGTGGTTAGGGAACCGGTCTCGTGACCAGAGGGTCGCGGGTTCGATCCCCACCCAGGGCAAGACAAGACTGAGGTGCCCTTGAGCAAGGCACCTAGCTCCCCGGGCGTGTGGTTTGGGGCTGCCCCCCGCTCCAGGCAAGTGTGTTCACTGGTGTGTGTGTGTTTCACTGCAATGATGGGTTAAATGCAGAGGTCACATTCCTTCTGTGTGCAAAACACAGTAAGGCAAAACAGTTCACTTTCATTCAATTTAATTATATTTTATTTATATAGCGCTTTTAACAATTGACATTGTCCCAAAGCAGCTTTACAGAAAATAATGAAAAGGGTTAAATCTACATTTATAGAATTTTTTTTTTTATTTTATCCCTGATGAGAAGCCGGTGGCGACAGTGGCAAGGAAAAACTCCCTGAGATGACAAAAGGAAGAAACCTTGAACAGAACCAGACTCGTAAGGGAACCCATCCTCAAAACAGAAGTGCAGGTAGACAGAGAATTAAAGTCTGTAATCTAATTCTTGGTTTCTACATCTCTCCATTATGGTGTATTGTAGGCTGTCCATGTCCATGGTGAGTCAGATGAGACTGCAAGAAGATAAGAGGGGTCACAGGTTGAACTCTATGTGTGCCTCTTTTCTGACGAGTTACACCTGTTCATGCCCTGCATTCATTCTGATGGGTTTGGCCTCGTCTAACACTACAATGCACCACCACAGATGTCTAGAGACGCCAAGTTACAATTAGAAGAACACCAATCTGAGTCTGGGGTTTTGCATTTACACCTAAAGTCACCAGGTCGAAACTTTATCGAACACACCTGGGATGCCATGCAATGTGCTGTAGAACGCATGAACCCTACACACCGGAATACGACAGAATTGTGGAACGTTCTGCAGGAAGTATGCTGTTCACTACCGACAGAATATTTCCACAAGCTTGTGGTGTCCATTAATTATTACACAGTTTTTATGGCACTTCATGTTTTTTTAATGTACCAGATTAAAGAAGTCATATTCAACTGCCCCTATCTGAATGTATCTTTAGTGCTTGTAGTCAGTATCTTATTATCATGATGGCATGGGGGACATCTGCTTTAATTAATGTAAGTCAGATGAGTTTAAATTTCGATCTCGAGCACTGCTGTTAAAATATTTAAAATACTGATGTTATTACACACAGACACAGACACACAGACGGACAATGTCAGCAAAAGCAAGACGTGTGTCAGATTATTTAATTTTTTTATTTTTTTTTTTTACCACACAGGTGTCAGCGATGTCCTTTGGGGGATTTTAAATAAGCCACAAACTGTAAAAATATGGGGGGAAAAGGCAAAAGATAAACAAGGGTGGAATGGTACTGAAGTGGGTAACATTGCTGTCTCAAAGCTCCACGGTCCCTGGTCTAATACTGAGCTTTGGTTAAATTCTATATCTGGGTCTCTAGGTGTGAATGAGCATGTAAATGAGTGTGCACATGGTCCCTTGTGATCCCGTGTGGTGTAATTTCATCACACCCGGCTTTCCCAGGGTAGGCTCAGAATAAAGCAGTTACTGCAGTTACGTGACGATAAACATGACTGTTGCCTAAGCACTAAGTAAGCCGGTGTCATTCTGCTCCTGGCCTGCTTACTCTGCATGTGTAAAGAGAGCTGTGATTAATTGGAAAGAGCCGCACAATGCACAGAGAAAAGCACCTCCCATCTGCCAAATGACCAATGCACTGTCAGCTAGAATAATACTGCCAGTCAGCCAGATGAAGTGTCTTCATTTTAAGCAACATTAAGTTCAGGGGCTTTAATTTATCTCTGTAAGAGGACGTGGCAAACACACACACACACACACACATAGTTGCCCCTCTTCTTGGAACAAGAAAATAGGAAACACATCAAGATGTGTGAGGTAGGTCTACCTGGCTTTATTTATTTATTTATTTATTTTTATTTATTTACTTAGGCACTATATTGGACTTCTGGAGTAAATAGTGGACTAGTGAAAACATATGATGTCGTCCAATATTTAGTGAGCCACTTACCCAAATAGCAAACATGACCCAAATCTTACTTGTGGCCAAGTGGGCCAGATGCGGATGCCGGAACTCAGCCAGTTCACAGCCATGATAAGGACACTCTGCAGCCACCTTTTAACTGCCAATGCCAGAAATGGCCTAGATATGTTTTGAGCCATATGAGCATTTTTTAATATGTGACACATTTTTGGCTCAAATGCAGTTTGCCAATGGTGACAGTGAGCCAGCAGTGCCATATCATTGCCAGAATTGCCCCACATCTGTATGCGGTCTGGGTAAAATCTTATGCCAAGCAATGTTAATGAACAGCATGCCGGCACACAAGCGGACTGCGAAATCATTTTCAATTGATGAAAATTAAAACTAAATCTATCTAGAATGGTGAGACGTTCTTAGTACTGATGCTGTTGCTAGTGCGATTACCGGAGCATTCATTTGCACACAGCACTGTTCATTCCATCCCCAATCTCCATCTTATTGAAACACATGGCTATAAGAAGAGCCATACTGGTATCTTATTTACTTGTTTGTTTGTGTTTTGAAGATTGCATTCTGTTCCACGTGACTGCAGCCCAGTAAGAGAGACTAAGCCTGTATATTGTCCAAAACGAGCTGTCACACACATCCTCACAGATAGCACCAGCAGCAGGAGTAATGTGAATAGGATACACAACGGGAGTGAGGCAGTGAGATACAGGGAGAGCAACGTCACACATGGTCTGTCTGGATCATATAGCACGTAGGGACGGCATCTTCACAAATGTCTTGCTGAACGTGATTCAGTGTTGAACCTGAATTGTGTGGTTGTGATATTTTTCCACCTCCTGTGGACAATCAGTTTTGTAGACCTCTCTTAGAGGAAGGAAACAGTACCTCAGTATTGTGTGTGGGGATTTGGATTACCTGCTTTATATTATTTGTATTTATAATTGAAAGTCTGTACAATAACAGTTAATTAGCTTTAGGATAAATTCACCAGCACTTCTGATCCCTCTAAACCTGCTTAGTGTTCCTAACACAGTATCTCAGCATAAATATCACATTACACCAAATCAGGCATTGTACATTTATTACTTACAGTGTGTAGGAAGACGGATAGGTGGAAAATGGATTAAGAAAATGTAAGCATATGATGCTCTGACAGTTGGGGCCTAGTGGCACCGTGGCCTAGTGGTTAGGGAACCGGTCTCATGGTCCCGGGTTCGACCCCCTCATAGGGCAAGACATGACTGAAGTGCCCTTGAGCAAGGCACCTACCTCCCCCAATCTGCTCCCCCTTCGCCATGGTTTGGGGCTGCACCCCGCTCCGAGCAAGTGTTTTCACTGGTGTGTGTGTGTGTGCGTTTTACATGTCACATGTAAAACACACACATGGGACATGTAAAACTCCCTAACCAAAAATGCAGCCACGCTCAAACCCCCAACCACCCCAGGAAAAAAAAAAAAAAAAAAAAAGGACAGGCAAGTTTCAGGACAGGCACTGTTCAAAGCAACAGAAAAAAAATCACACAGAGAATAGATTAAACACACAAGCAACAGGTGAGCATCCACCTGGTAAGGCTTTCAGTATGAGCTTCCAAAGCAGTTAAATACTGTCACCCAGTGATGATGTTAGCTTGAGACGGAAGTGGCAACCCCAGGCCGATGAAGCAGCCGGTCAAGCAGAGAAGAAGTCCAGGCTGGAGTCAGAACAGATCTAGACTAACCTGCATCGACTGAATACACACAGACAGATAGAAAACAAACACGCACCTCTCGAGGGTTGTAATAAATTATATCACATGCATTGAGACCAGAGCTCACATTTAGTTTGTGTGTATGTATACATAATATTGGGTATCAAACCTTGCATATGATACTCTGTGTATAAAATAGTGCATAAATCCATTGTGCAATACTGAGTGGTATAATAGAAAAGCGTTTACCCCGGTATCCTGAGGCCACAAGTTAAAATCCTGGTTGATGCTACAGCCATCAGTAGTGGGGGTCCAGAGAGCAGAAATGGCTGTGCTCTCTGGGAGGGAAGGGTGGCATACTGTCTTTCCACTGTTCATCACCTCAGTGTTAGCCAATCATGGGTGTCTGGGAGTTCATGCATACAATAGTGGGCAGCAGCCCTGATGTTGCATCAGCAAACAGCACAAAATTAAGAGGTGGCTGGCTGTATGTGTCTCAGAGGCAGCACATGATAGTCTTCACCCTCCCTGGTTGGTAGCTGTAGAATAATAGGGAAGGAAGATCCAATCATAATCAGATTTATTAAGCCAAGTATGTGTACACACACAAGGAATTTGGTTCTGGTTGTTGGTGCCTTTTTAGGTATAGTTATAAAGAAGGTAGTGTGCAAAGATGCTATTTAACATACAACAATACAAGCAATATACTGACAACATATATAAGGTGCCAGAGGGGAGGAGTTGGGATAGGTTGTGTGCCGGGTGAGAAATAAATCTGTAATGATTTTCACTGCCCGCTTCCTCGTTCTTAAAGTGTATAAGTCCTGGGCTTGGCAGGGGAGCAGCAATGATCTTTTTAGCTTTTCAAACTGTTCTCTGCAGTCTGTTCCTGTCTTGTTTTGTGACAACTTCAAACCAGATGGAAGTGGAAGTGATGGAAGTGCACAAGACAGGTTTGATGTATTGCAGAACTGTTTCAGCAGCTTCTCTGGAAGTCCATAATTTCTCAATTGCTGCAAAAATATCCTCTGCTCAGCCATTTTAAGGATGGAGTTTATGTTGGTCTCCTATTTTAGGTCTTGGAAAATAGTAGTTCCCAAGAATATGAAGGTTTCCACCATTGACACAGGTCTAGTGAAGTCTTGACTTTGCTCAGCTCCAGGTAGTTCTGGCTGCACCGGAGCACCACCCATATAACTTAGTGGGACTGAGTGGGAATTGGACATTGGAAATTATGACAATTCAGGGCAGTCTGTTGGAAGGT
>JAOVVF010000051.1:7557366-7567509 GCA_028565595.1 Duopalatinus emarginatus
TGAGTGAATAAACTCCCTTACCATTTTCTCTTGTCCCAGCAGTTTTTAATAAGTACTTTTAGCATAACATGTGTTCGCCATTTTAATTGTAACATTTTACTTTAAAGACTTATTCATTTACATGGATTCAAAAAATGTGATTAATCGCAAATAACTATATAAAATTCTGAGAAATAATCACGCTTAAAAATTTTAATCGTTTGACAGCCCTAATTACAAGCAAATATTTCAGCAAATATTAGCATAAATTGAACTTTCAGTTTAAATTTAAGTCAAATTACAAATTTACAAAACATAAATGATTTTGTTCAAATAAACAACAAACATTTCGCCATATTTTTTTATAGTGGTATACGATAAGAATTCATAGTACTGTTATTAGAAAAGAGTCACCTTCAGTGACGTACCACATTTAATACAACTAGGATTTCTGATTCAAATGTACACTGTAAGTGCCAGAAAAAAAAAAAAAAAACAGATACAGCAGTCTAATACTTGATAGGTCCCCCAAGGGCCTTAGACTCCATGGGCCTGTGGAAATATGTATTTTGCAAAGGCTACCAGTTTGTCTGGCACCTCAGTGTATATTTGCAACACATTTATATCCCCACATTATCCATCACCTAAATGTAATACTTTCTCACTATTGTCATAAAAAAAGAAAAGGGGTACGGTTATGAAACATAATACAGAACAGAGATTCATTGAGCCATTTATACACACATCTTTGCATACACAGTCTATGAAAGAACAGCTTGCTTATCTTCTATCTTCCAAATAACCTCATTAAAGGTTTATTTAATTCATTATGCAAAGATGCTGCGTTGTTTTCTGTCCTCTAGCATTTCAACAGTAGAGTCTAATGCTGCAGAGGCACAGCAGGAAGCAGTGGCATCTACCTTTCACATATTTCTCTTGGAAAAAATACCGAAAGATTAGCAGGTTCACACACAAAGACACAACACATACATGACTTCAGAATAAAAGATTCAAAGCTAATTTAGTAAGACAGGAATAATAAACTGTTAAATACATGTTCTTTTGACTAAGCTGCACATATGCCGTGGGATGTAGCATGCTGTCAGTCTTATAAAGGTGAACAGCTAACATAAATATCTTCACTAAAGTGTGACAATCATGGACTAAGCTCCATCCTGCATAGGGTAAAAGACAGGAAGATTACATAAGTGGGTGAATAGATGTGAGGAGAACGAAGGACGGAACTGCTGCATGGTCGAACACACGCATGCAATTCTCCAAAGCACCTAATATTTTCCCCTGGCTCTGGCATATTTAGAGGATAAAAAAGGACAAATTTGTTCTTAAAGGCTTACTGGCTGCCTGAATTCCTTTAACTTCACCTGCACAATCTTCTAAAGAAGTCGATGGGAAGATGGGGGAAAAAAAAACAAAACTTTTTGATGTAAGAGGGCCTTTTAATGTCAGAGGTGATATGATGGCAAGCAGAGGAAACGTCCTTTGTATTCTATTATTATAAAGTTATACCAAAAACATCAATAAGTTCTCTAGCAAAGGAACAAGGTCATTTGATAGGCTGAATAAAGACTGAACAAAATTCTCAGTAAAATCTTACATGGAGTTTCATATTTTTGTCTTTAAATTATATTTAGTTTTAACATTTAACATTTTAACAATAATAATTTTAGGCCAGCTTTTAGGGACTATGACATACATTTCTATATCTAATTATTCTCCTGTCCCTGTTTCAGTTTGGCTGTTTACACCCTGCTCTTTGAGTTTTTACTTTAGTTTCTTGCGTCCACCTGTAGCAAGCTTACAGTTTCAAAATCCTGGTTATTGGCTTAGTGCCTTGCTGTAAACTTGGTCCTAGTCTTGCTCTGGTATGTGTGTCAGCCTAGCCTGACCTGTGCTTGTGTTGTGTCTTTGGTTTCTTTCTGCTCTGCGAGTGTCTGTACGCTCCTGTCATAACAACTAATTTTCTGTTTTACTATAAGAATTTACTGCTTTCTGACTAAAAACATGTGTTGTCATTACATTTATACAAATCTGTACAAACCATGGGAATTCGTTATAGAAAAATAAGCCTCAGTAAAACAGGACAATGGTAAGTGTTTTATAGAATAGAAGAATTCTAACCCTGCTTCCGACATCAACTATCAACTTTAAATCCTGTCATACAACATGACGATGCAAGAAAATTGTTATAAATTTGCAAGTGTCAGACAATGGCAAGCATGTTAAATACAGACAAGATTCTTCTAAATGCAAATTACATTCTTCTTAAAACAGATTTTCATAAAAAAAACTTACTGCAGAGCTTTTTTAATAATACACTAGAACACTACATCATGATGGTTCTCAAGAAGAAAAAGAAAAACATAATGACAGAGCTTTATGCATGTGATGAATGACTGGTAAGCTAAATACTTAAAATATATCCACTAAACGCCACTTTTTTCCATGGGGATATTGCTCTGTGAAGATGTGTGAATCATCATACAAGGATATATTTAAGTCATCTGCACCTTCAATCTCTGACCTTCAAGAAACGTGATATCTTATTTTCACCTGAACCAGTAATTGCTTCACATTCTTTTATACCATGACACTGGTTGATTTGACATAGGTGCGTCAGCTAAAAGGCAAATTACAGGTTTAGAGTAATCTGCCCATTATGTCATTACTTTCACAGTAACAGGGACTTGTATGGTGGACATGATGTATAGTCAAAGTCTAATAAAGAACATACAGACTATTGACATGTTGTATTTTAAGAGATACATTTTAAGAACATAGATATCATTGTACATATGGCGAAGTTTTAAAAATATGTATTTATTGACTAAATTTTCCAAAGTCAATGTTTTCAGTAAGATGATAAACCACTTTTTTATTCCATAATATCAAATGAACCCATAAATGATTCAAAGTACACAGTCATTTATTTCAATAAAAAGTAGTGTAATAAATTGGGCAGATTCCCTTCTGAGAAGATCACTCGGTGTCCCCTACATAGCTGCTGGTTAATGATGATTGTGTTCGTTTGAATAGTAGTGCACTGAGTTTTAAATAGGAATTGGCAATTTATTGTTAAAATTGATTAGAGATGACTTAGTCGAACATTTCATGCACTCGTTGGGTGAAGGATTTGGTATTTCATGATCCATGAAGTGAACTACATAAGAAAAGATAGTGTGCTTTGAGACGGGACTATGCATGAGTAAACGCTATGTGCTGCTGTTAGAGTTTCAGAGATTAAAGTTTAGGAGTGTTTCTGCCACAGCTCAGATGCATGTTAAATTAATCTAAGCTATGTTTTAGTTTACAGTGCTGGTGCTTTGTACTGATTAGGGCTACAGTGCCATAACCGCACAAAAAATGTGGCAATTACAGTCAGGGCAGAAATCCCCCAAGTGAACACTTCTTACATAGCCCACTGAGGTGGTCATTTTACATTAAGACCACCTCAGAGTTGTTCGATATTTAATTATCTATTAAGGGAAATCCCTAATTATTGTTAATAATAATAATAACAATAATAATAATAATAATAATAATAATAATTATTATTATTATTATTATAAAATACTTTATATGTATTTATTTATTTTGCTTTTCAACACATTTGAACAATATCACAATAATACCAATAATCATAATAATTTTGGTCATGATAATTGTGATATCTCTATTCATCTCTATTACTGACCAATATCAAACCTTACCTTCAAGATCCTAGAAAATGTTGTAGCACAGCATTTATGTTCAGACCTACATATAAATAACATTTTGAAAATGTATCAATTAAGATTTAGGCCTCATCATAAGACAGAGACAGCGCTGGGTAAAGTTGTGAATTACCTCTTGCTGGCCACTGATCAGGCTTGCGTCTCCCTGCTTGTTTAGCTTGACCTAAGTGCAGCTTTTGACACCACTAATCATGCTATTCTCCTTCACTGGCTAGAAAATGTTTTTAGAGTTAAGGGAACAGCCCTGTCTTGGGCCAGGTCTTATTTGAGCAACTGGTATCAGTTTTTAGATGTAAATGGTAACTTTTCTATGCACCCTAAGGTTAAGTATCAGGGTATCAGCTTTCACTGTTATGCTGATGATACCAATCAGCTATTGTGACCACAACTGTAGTATAAAGGAAAAAAAATAAATCTTTACAGACATCCTGTCAGGTCTTAGTTCTTATATAACACACTCTGAGTTGAACAGAATATCTACTTTGCTGTAAATTAAAGATGCTGTTATTCCCACAGGCTAAATAGTCGGGAAAAATTCTCACAGTGACAACGATCTGAATTAGCTGAGGTTACCTCTGTATTAACATTTGAGTAAAAATGTCAAATGAAAAGATGACAAGGTTAATCTAGCAATTGTTTACACTTAACCATGGTTTTACATTTTAAGGAACCAGAATGAAAAAGGCTGAATTAAAGCTGCACCATTCCCAGCAAATTGTTGCTGTAATGCAAGGACAGCCTGATGCAATAGTTAGAAGACCCACAGGTTTCCTTATCACAAGTCAGTGGGTTGCTGACCTGCTGTCTGTCTGTATATTTATATGTCTATGTATCTATCCAGTCAATGATTCCAGACTAATGGTAGAATGCTTAAGCAATTTTCATCCAACACGTTGTCCTATTTCGTTTATCAGGAACTTTGTATTTTTTTTTTCAGACATGGACATTTTGATAGTCTCTTAAAGAAGTCAACACTAAAGTTGCGATGTCGATTTAAAAATGTGGCAAATGCTTTTAAATTCCTCTCCAGACTCGAATTTATTAAGATTATATGTTTTTGTAATTAACCCCAGCTATAATTTGCAACATAAATATCTTTTTGTAAATATTTCAGGCATGTTGTAATATATATATTTTTTTCTTATATATATATATCTTATATATATACAGCTGAGTACATGGACAGCAGATAGGATGAATGTTCTCCTATATCTTACCAGAATGACAAAATTGCTGACATTTTAGTTTTTGTGAAAAAAGAAAACTTTTTGATATATGGTATAGTCTTACACAGAATCTGTAAGCTTCAAAGAGACCAAAATAATTGTGTGTGTGTGTGGTGTGTGTGTGTGTGTGCATACAGTCATGCATACATACCTACATAAACATACATGCATTACATGCACACATACGATAAGCAGTGTCCATGATGGTTATTTTTAATGGATTTATTACTCAGTTTCATTCACAGTTCAATCTCACTGGGGCAAAAAAATCCATTATAAAAAATTCCTTTCTTTTCGTTTCCAAGACGGAGTAGAAGAACAAGAAACAGAGAGTGATAAAGAAACCGCCTGTGGCAAAGTTCGCTATTAAAAGACAATCCATTAAGAGTTGTGCTCTGTGGTGGGAATTCAATCTAAATCAATTAATCCTCAGTGGGACAAGCTGTCTTCTCTCTCATTATCTACCACCAAGCTCCGTGTACCATAAGCAGGTGCCGTTTAGTCACATTACATTCCTTTAGCTTTTAACAGTATGTGCAGAAGCAGACTTAAAAATATCTGAACTGTATACAATGGGTTTTTAGTTAAAGGTAACCTCTGTCAGTATTGATAACAAGGTTTTTGCATTATACCTATATGAATAGATCAAGATATTCATTTTCACATCTATTACTACTTTATCCTGGCCAGGATCAAAGTGAATCCAAAAGCCTATCCCAGGCTGACTCTGAATAGAGGAGGACCTTTGCTTTCCATTTCAAATGCTACTGGAAATTTGGGAAGGAAAAAGCAGAAAAAAGTGAGCTGAGTCCCAAGACACATCAAACAAAAACCTGCACATGGAAATAAATGAAAGAGGACGTGCTGTGCACTTGTCCTGATCTGCCAGCAGTGATAAGAACCTCTAGAAAAGTCATTTCCTTTAAGAAAGTGCCCCTAACTTCTCTGTGAAATTGAAACAAAGTGACAAAAGCACAAGTGAGCTATAATTCAGAAGAAAAGAAGGGATGCACTAAAACTCCTAATGTACTTAATTCCAATAAAAAAAGAAAATGTTGACAGTATATACTGAAGCTTTTTTTTTTTTTTTCAAATAGTCGCCGAATATTCAGTTTGAATCAGATCCTGCTATGATTTGTTCATGCAGTACACAGCCTGCCGTTATACTTACTCTTTCCTCTTTCCTCTTTCCTCTGGCATGACTACACTAATGGTATGAGGTTATGAGGTTTGTTTAGCTGGCGTTCCGTGGGGCCCCTAGTCTACCAATGTCTTGGACTCCTTTCTGATGAGTTACATTTCTTCATGTCCTGCAATGATTCTAATGGGTTTGGCTTTTTTGAATAGGTCAGTGTGCCAGAACACACAACTGGAGACACCAAATTAATTATTAGAGGAACACTCTGCTGAGTTTAGGGTTTTTCCATTCCCACATAAGTCACCAGATCTCAATGTTGTCAAACTATGCATGCCACGCATTTTGAAGCACAGAAATCGTTCAGCTCGTAATACAACAGACTTGTGGACTGATCTGTAGGATGAATGGTGTTCACTGCCTGCAGAATATTTCTGTAGCTTGTGGAGTCTATGCCCCATTAAGGACCTACCTCAGCATTCGTATTAGACTGGTGTACCAGTTTCTCTGGTCTAATAAGCCAGAAAAGTTCAAGAGTTCATGTCTAATGAACTGTACATAGATCCTTGTTGATCATAAGGAAAGCTTAGGCTGATGTTTGTGAATATATATACATATATATATATATATATATATATATATATATAACAAGGCTGTAGATTCATGCGTGAATGAGGTGTCAAGTACACTGAGCGAAATGCACCCTGTATTTCATGGGGATGGAGAGGCAGATATGTTGTAGGTAATATTTTGCTGCTGTTGCCGCTGATAATACACATCATCAGCAGTGATTGTGAAGACTTAAGAATTACAGTCATGCATATGATAAACATGAACCAAGTAAATTGTTTATGCCATTATTCTTTTTCTACCAAAATTGAAAAATATATAGGAGGAACTAAAAGTATAGAGAGGCTAAGCATATACTTTAAGTACTAATTACACAACAGGAAAGCCTTACTAAAATCTTAGTGCTCATTTTCTTGATTCCCCCCCCCCCAGCTTTTCTGCTTACCATGTTTTATATTGTAAGGAAAGACAACCTAAAACCAATATAGCATTATAAATTGCGTTTGTGTAATATTATATTATATTCTTAATATGGCATCCATGAGACCTCATGATATGGATTGTTCAACCCTAATACTTTAGCTCTCAAGCTATAGATAGGTAGTAGATATTAACTTCCTATCTAATACAACAGCCAGCCATCATTGACTGTTGTATATGGTGAATTAAAATGACAAAAGGGACCATGTAACAACCCTACATGACAAATGATATAGGGTGACACAAGGGGTGATCTCTGCAATTGCTTTCTAAAAAAAAAAAAAAACGAGAAAGGAAAACATCACGGCTGTGACACATGAAAATGCTTCTTTAGGCTGTCAGACGATTGCCATCACAAAACCTCCAATGATAAATAGTAGCTGCAATTGTTGCTATGTCTATGGAGATGACAATTTCTTATGTGCTCTTCTGAAGCACTTTGGCTGCACATTTGTTGTCTTCCTTTTCAACCACAGTTTGATTGGGTCTGAATGTCTTTTTACAATAATAATAATAATAATAATAATAATAATAATAAAAGAAAAAAAAAAAGGTCTATAGACTAAAGTGCCAGAAAAACAGTGAAATACTTTATAGGTCACCCACAGCAGTGCAGGACTTCAGAAATACAACAGGACATGGACTTCTGCAGAAAACACCATACTTTCTGCAAAATGGTCATAATTCTGGGATCTGAGTGACTTAGGTGTTTCCTAAGGTGAGGCCGAACCAATCAAATGAATGCAGGACATGAACGGGTGTAACTCATCAGAAAGGAGGCAGACGGTGTTCTCCTGTCTGTGCCAGAATTCACATGGAATGGCTGCTAAACAAACCCCATACCATTATGCAGCTCCCATAGATGTCTACAGATGCCCATACCATTATGAAGCTTCCATAGATGATTATATATACACTGGCAGACAAAACCATTGGCATACATGGGTAGTGTTACTATGAATTTTGCATAGGCTTGTCTGGCTGTACTAGTTTTTCTGGCACTTGAGTTTATTTCACTTTATTAAAGTTCTAGTTGCAAAATTCCTGAAAGCTTTTTCCCATTACTGGGTACTTCCTAATGTACTTCCTAACAGTCTTCCCATTTCGTCGAGTGACTGATTCAGTATACTTTTGAATATGCAAAGATAGTTTTAGCTGACAGAGCGGTTTAGACCAGCTCGGATCCATCACCTCTACCTCTCAAAGCAAAGAAAGAGGGAACAAAGAGGGGTAGCAGGATATGCGGGTCTTCGCTGAGATGAATAGATAAATAAATCCAATTTGACAGGACACTCATGATGCAACATTCTGCAAGTTTTACAAATGAAAAGCATCCTCGGTAAGTCTCATAGCAAATAAGACGAGTCAATGTCATATACATTTTTAATCACCATCCGGACCATCAATTGCTTTCTTTAACTATCATACCTGTACAAACTATTCAGGAGATTCTATTCTCACCTCGTGCACATTCAACCATAGGTACACCCAGTAGAGCTATCTGCGCTATAGCTTGTGACTACAAATTACTCTCATATCTTGTTTTCTGCTGATGTGAATGCATTTTTAGATGCATTCTAGTGACCTTTCTGGGAAAAACTAATGAGGAACTATTAGGAACTCCATGGTGCCGGCTACCCTTGAGTTGGTTTCTCTTGTTAATATTATCAGCCTGGTTAGATTCATTCACTGGACTGTGGTGTTGCTCAGTGATGGCACTCACTTCGCATTCTTAAGCGGTGAGTTTCCCTCATAGCTATCTCCTCAGATCATTTATATCCCCCACTGTCTAGTCTGCACTAGCAAGCATGGTTGAGTGGGCATTCCTAACTATACTGAATGCTATCACTGAACCTGCCAAGTTAGTTCTACTATTTAACACATATGGGACTAGAACTGGGTATCCACCACTTTTTTCCTCATCTTTGTTGGCTCATGTTCTTCATTATCATGACTATGTGCCACTAAAAACCCACTACAGGACCCACTAGGACTACAGTCAGGTTTTTCTCTATTCACACCTCATTCTGCCAGCTCATACCTGCCAATGACTGGTAGGCATTGCAATAAGCTGAGGAAGCCTCCATAGTATACAAAGAACGCGATGCTATTTTGCTTCCAAGTCTCTTTCCATGAACAGTATTTCAGTTCAAAGTTTTTACTCTTTACTCTAAGTTTTCAAGACATACCAACAGCTCTGTCTCCTCTGACAAAAAAGGCATAAGGACATTGCCAGATTTAAAGTGGCTCCTATGCACAATGACCCCCAGACTGTTTGAGGCATGTCCGCCTTCTTCTGGTTGAATCTCTCTGTGCACCTGGTGGTCTTGTATCTGCATTGTTAGATCCCTTATGGGACAGTCAGTCTGTAGCTGGACACTCAACATCATAGGCAAAAAGACCTGCCTTTGTCTCGGTGAAAGAGGTTCTGGCTTGCTGGCTTTTTGGGATCTATCTCGGAGCAGTGCCATATAGGAATGTAAAGATATGTGTGAGATAGCAATACAAATAGAATATAGGGAAGCCATGGCCTTGTGGTTAAGGAACGGGTCTTTCTACTGGAAGGTCCTTCCATGACTGAAGTGGGGCACCCAACCCCTAGCTTCTCCACAGGCTCTGTGATTTGGGGCTGACCCCCTGCTTGATGCAAGTGTGTTCACTGCACCCTAGAGTTCACTAGTGTATTCCTCTGTGTGTAAGCACAGTAGGCAAATAGTTCACTTTCACTTACTATCTACACACTTGGGTAGAATTGAGGACAGTCTGAAGGATGATCATGCATTAAAGTTCTGCAGCAGACTTTTTTACATTGAGCTGCATTCTGCCTTCTACTCGCTTCTCCATCCAATGCACAATCTCTGCGTTTTGTTTTGTTTTGTCGAGACTTCCGACAGAGGCTCTGTCACATGACTGCGTCTCACCTATCAAATGTAGTCACTAGCGACGTTTGACTCCGTTTCACCAATCAAACAGAGCCAAGCTGTCACATGACTGCACAGGT
>JAOVVF010000051.1:7643922-7675482 GCA_028565595.1 Duopalatinus emarginatus
ATATATACACACACACACACACATATATGTGTGTATGTATGAAAGATGTCTGAAATCTATGTTGTTTACGTCTGGTCACTGTAATGTTGCTCTATATAGTGTTCTGGATTTTTGCTTGTAGGGGATAGTGGATAGGGCACAGTTTTGAACATGAACACAGCCATGGTTTTGTTAGTTAATTTTTTTTGTGGCTGCATGTCTTCCTGAACACACTTCCTTTGGTTAAGAGCAGAAAAAAACCCTGGTTTTTTTTTTTTCAAATCTAAAAGCGTGTGCAAGCTCGTGGTGAATTACCCTGAAACAGCCAGAAGCCCTGTTTGGACTGGATTTGTTTGTCTGCAACACAACTTTGTATACATCATCTTAAAAACAGCATAAAACAGCACAAGTATGGTGTCTTTGAACCTGTATATTTGTCATGCGGTCATGTGATCTCGCTCTGTTCCTGTGCTCGTCATGGACTTCACCCATATACAGTAGTGTACACTACACAGTTTCTACATAGAACAGCAACCTACAAAGAACATCAAGTGAAGGTAAACCACTCATTTGACCACTGTGCAGTGGAATTAACCTCATGTGACCCATCTGTGCAGTGAAGTACACACTAGGGGTCAGTGAGCACGCGTGCCCAGAGCGTCCCTATCTATTGTCCAGGGAACGTGGAGTTTGGGTTACTTGCTTTGCTTAAGGTACTTAGTTTGAGTTTTGTTGGTTGCAGGGATCGATCTAGGGACCTTCTGGTCCCATTGCTAGTTCCTTAACCACAAGCCTACTGTTAAAGTGCACATGATAGGACTGTGATTATCAGATGTTTGGTGAGAAATATTTGTTAATTCAGCCTGTTGTGTTCTCCCAGGAGGATGGAGCGATTTAAAAAGAAAAAAAAAAAACACAATATGGCTGATTTGGGTGGTATTAATAAAATCACAGATGAGCGTCTCTACAATAGGAAATTACCCAATGTATATTTATTCCTAATTTTTTATATCAACCTGATCTGCGTAGTCTTGTGCAGCAGATTTGAGTCTGGTTTGTCCTTCACGTGTGAGGGCAAGATGAACGCACAGTAATATTACTAAAATGATTTGGTATGATCTACCAGAAAAGAGAGGGACATGATTCTCGATGGTGCACAGTACAAGAACAGCTATGTTTCTTTTGTCACCATGCTTCCAGGTCTCTCTTGCAGGAGAGATAATCCTTGCTGTGTGCGTCTTATCAACTCGTCCTTGCTTTTTGCTTTACCCAAAGCTGATTTGGGGATCAGTGAGGAGGTGAATAGTGCAGTGTAGTGCCTGAGCCTCATCTGTGACCGCTTATGTAGCGTGTTCGGAGCCACAGCAGTAGTCTTGGCAGACTACTGATCGTCAGTAATAAGTCATGTAGCGTGAGCGGTTTCACAAGATTCTGAGTCATGTACGGTGTGGTCGCCATAAGTATAGCAGTCACTGGAGATTGTAATACGTATGTTCAGTGTAAACTGGTCAGACTTGCCCAGCTGGTTTACATAACATTATTCAAGTTTATGGCCTGGTACAGTACTAGGTGGACTGTTATTAAAAGGGTGTATTCAGTTCCAACCACAAAGAAAAGATCAGAAATTGATGCAGTTTTGCTCGTACTCAACTTGCTGGGTGTTTTGTGTAAGCTGTGCTCAAGTACAAGACGACTTGCATCCATAGAGTTTAGTCCAGGTTGGTGCTATTCAGCGAGCCACATTTGCCTCAGTTTTAATTGAGAACAAGGATGCGTCACCGAGGCTGTCGTGCAATGATAGAACTGTAGAACAAGTTGGCAGAGTGCATAGATTACCTGCAGGAATTTCTGGAGTTGATTCAGATGTATGCTGTTATCCCAAAAGCAAGTATGGGGCAATAATTGCTGGTAAGATATTGTCGAAGAGTACTGTTTGCAAGATACTATACCAGGGGTCATGACTTCCTTTCCTCAAGGGCCACATCCAACTGACATCGCAAAGGCAAGGGCCAGTGTGTCCTTCTCATATTGTTTTATATGTAATGGTGCAGTAGGTTTTACCACGGTTCTGTACTGAACATTTCTGAAAAAGGGTTTATATGGCACCAAAATGTTTTTTTCTATGTATTACATTGTAACTACAGAAAAACCCTTTTTGGTTCTGCACAATAAAGCATTTCAGAAAGGTTCTGTATAGAATCTTTTACAGCACATTCTCCATCATGCAAAGAATCCTTTAATCATGCAAGCCTTTAGTAATGAACCATTTTCTGTACTAAAAAACCTTGAAGAATTTTGTTTTTTTAAAGTATAGAACATGCTTTATATACATTAGACATGCTATTTTATATAAATGTTTTACTTTTCATTTAAGTATATTTTAACCTGCATTCATACAAATATTTAGAACTATTATTTATACTAATGTAGCTTTACACACCTCCAGTTGCCCTGACAACAGCCTTGTGAGCGCAAGCTTCCGGTTTCGGAAAAATAAAAAGACGGAGCTTTTCTCCTGTATTTGTCTCATTGCGATTTTATTTTCTGTTTTGTGAACGAAGAAGAGATAGGATTTGCTTTTACATTTAGTCCAACTCAAAATGTATTAATACCAAAGTAAACATAGACTTCATTCTACCATAGTCCATAGCCACTTGAACCCTGCCGTACCATATAGTAGATAGGATGCGTGTTTGGGCATCTAGTGCATGGCGGTCTCTTTTGCTGCACCAATATAACAATTACACTACACTGATATCCGACGCAGAGCTCCGTGTGGATTTCAACCATATCTGTTATTTATCTTTCTTTCGATCTATTCATTTATTTGTGACTTTTGGGGCCTTCATTGTTCTTTTATTAAAATATTATTGTTTGCTGTGTATTTTTAATTTTATGCGCTTTTTTACAAGCATGCCCAGTGCTATTGAAAATAAGTAAAGGTAGCATTAAGGCCAATCCCTCTTCCTTCTCTTCCTCCACAATGTCACCTCTGTTAATGGTTCCTGAATCGCCCATTTTCTCTGGAGCGACAGCTTCAAGTGGCACCAGTTTACTCTTTGTGCTTTAAGACCATGTAAAAATGCATTGGACGCTTTTAGTCATTTCAGTGGCGCTTTGTTTTCGTCTGTCTCTGGTATTGAATGTGTAAGGAAAAGTTTGAAGCTTGCATTGTGTTACAACTGTAAAAGCTTTAACACACTCGTACTCGCTTCCTGATCAGGGTCACAGTGGATCCAGAGTCGATTTTGGTATCGTCAGTGGCTGGGATGGGTATCCATCCTACCCACCTTGGGGCACTTTAACAAAGCTGATGCACCTGCCTGCATGTTTTCTGACAGTAGAAGTAAACTAGGAAACTCTAACACTGTGAGGTGGCAACTGGTCCAGTAACAGCTCAGTTTACTGAGAATCGGTTTATTATGCAAGTTTTATACCACGGTTAGTTCCTACCCTGCAGTCTGATTGGCTGAGAGACTCCAAATATCACTCCGCCGCATGCATACTATGGCGCCAGATCAATGTCAAAACTAGGGGCGCAAAAACACAAGGTGACAAACATAGACCTGCAAGTTTTAACAATTTGCGCGCGTAAATATTCCTCCCGCGAGCGTAAAAGTGAAACTTGTGAGTACAGAAAAGTCCTGCGTGCGTATTTATCATATATCACGCTCAAACCACCTTTTTTGCATTTATGAATGTTTTTATTCTTCTTGATTCGGCTGTTGTCATCGTGCGCCATGTGAATTACTCTCGACTTCTTTTTATGCTTGAGTGAATTTTTTGCGCTCGAGTATTGGATGGGGGTGGTTTTGACAGTTTGGGGGCAGGCTCATGGCAGTTTCTGCCAGCAAATGCTATTGGCTGATGGCTCCTGGCATTGTGGCTGACTGCACAGTATAAACAGCCCCTCTCCGGAAGACAAACATGGCGGACGATGCTTAAGTTGGTTACTTACCCGCAGCTCCCAATTCGTTTGGCTCCTTATTCCTAGATTCAGACGTTAGCATTATCTCCTTAGTTAGCTTCTTATTCGCAGACTGAAGTTAGCTCCGTATTCCCAGATCCAGATTCAGTGAGCCGCAGTGAACGTAACGGTGTGTTCAGGTGCACACAATGCTGCGCACATTGCTTTACCGCTTCACAAACAAATAAAAAGCTTTTCCAGAAAATAACGAACTGTTTACCCTTACAACACATAAAACAGGTGAAAAACATGAACGAAATATCTTATCTTTCCTTATTTTATTGCTTTTTTTGTTTTGACCATGAAGCTCTCTGCAGAAAAAATACCATAAAAGGCATTTTAATACTTTAAATAAAATAAACAAAAGAATATATTGTATGAGATTTAAATCTTTTATTTATCTTTCCATTTTTCTAACCCTTGTTTTTGTGCCCCCTAGTTTTGGCATTGATCTGACGCCATAACATACGCGTAATCAACGGCGCTAGCGTTTACAAGCTAAACACAGCAGCCATAAAGTTAATAAAGTTAAATAAGGCAAAGCTTACTCCTAATATTTCCTCCTCCAGTGTGGAACAGTCTGCACGTTTACTGTCTCTGTACTGAGGATTCACTTCACTGACATGCCGTGAGTTGTTGGAGGCAACCCAGAAAAAACCCGGAGTGGACTTTCAGTGGTCTGTCTCCTATCGATCAAGTGGAATGGATTCTTTCATGATGCAACAGAAACAGCGCTGGGTGAACTAATTTCATGGTAAATGAATAATTATGAAACGTTAATGGGACACGCCCACTTTGACTGAATGAAGGCAACGCCCATGTACAACGCTTGATTTAGCAGCAGGCCGTCCGAACTGTTTTACCTTGCAGAATGTTCTTAAACAAACTGATTGTATTGTTCCCGTCCTCTTTATCATAAAATCTATCAATAAACATTGCCTTGCTCAGGGGCACCTTAGTTGTGTGAGCTTCTGTATTTTGTAACTTTACACCTTCCTTCCCTGAAATAAGGAGCCCAGACGTATCAGCAGTGCCCCCTGTGTACCAGCAGAGTTCCATGAAAGAACCCGACTGGCCTGCACGTCATGTGGTGATGAACTTTAACGCTGTCTGTACCCAAGACCAAAATCCCCACAAACACTCAAAAATCTAGTGGGGGAAAAAATAGAGGTGATTAAATAGTAGGGAGAACAAGTCTGGAACAATTTGTACAGAGTTATGAGATGTTAGGTGTCCACATACTTTTGGCTAAAGTGTGTGTATGTTGTCCAGAAAGTTTTATTTTGTGTTAGCCAGTCTTTTCCATCTCCCTGCTGTGGAACAGTACCTGGGTGAGGTGTGGTGGCTGAACACCTCTGCTCTAGGAAACAGCGCTTCTCACGATGGTTGAGCTGGTAGTATGTAACCTGACAGTGCAGAAAACGAACCCCAATTTGTCAGATTAGCTGTTGGCTTGTTTGCTCAGTGGCTGTTTTGTGTAACGATGCAACGGGGGTGTTAGTGTATCTCAAAACATTACTGGCTGTTGAGTCAAGATGTTTAATCAATTTTCAGTTTTTATGATTATTTAAAAGGGCCATGTTAATAAAAACACCCATCCGTTTTCCTGTATATTCATTTAGATGTCATGAGATCCTACTGACCCACAAACTGTGAAATATGACGTTGTGTGGGCTGCCTGGATGAAAAATTCAACAACCTGTTCTGATTTAGTGCTGTTCTGATTTAGTGCTGTTCTGACATCACGTAGGGCCTCATTTGAATAATACCATCCCTCCATCTAATAGCTCAACTCGAGTCACATTTGTGAAGGGGCACCATTTTTGTTTGTTTATTTATTTGTGCCTAGTCACAGATGCTCCAGCAAAAAAAAAAAAAAAAAAAAGATAATGAAACCGTTGTGTTGTTGGGTGAACAGGCCAACCCACATCTCTTCGTCGGCTTCAAGCCTCAGAGGACAAGACTGAGGAGTGGATAAACTTTTTTTTTTCAATAATAATAATAATGTCTCGGCTACAGTCGACAAAACCCTGTAAGTGTGTAATAAATTTTTTTTTTATATATATTATGGTTCCTTATAATATTTGCGTTTTGAATGGAAATAATTCACTTCATGTAAGGCAATCGATCCGTGATTTTTAATCTAACGAAATTCAACGCGATTGGAGACTGAAATGGCAGACGAGTCCGACATTGCACTTGACCTCACTCCCACCTGCCACCATCATCTACGTAATATGCCTGTAGGCACACCCTGTAGCAAAGGGAGGCAGATTAAGCAGTGACGCGTTATCGTTTAAAGCGACAGGCACTGAAACTGAGCATTTGGAACGAGCTGTTTTATTCAGGCTAAAAAGGCGGCTGTAGTGATAGTGTGTGATTTTTGACCAAAGAATGACAGACATTTCATTAAGACCTCAGGGAACTGAATTAACTTGTAGGAAATGGGTATGTGTCTCCTTTAATGTCGTTCTGCTTTTTTGTTACAGTTGTTTCTTCTCATTTGCCCAACAGACTTTAATGCCGTGGTAGATTTTCATAACACAGTCTTCTATAGCTTGATATTCAGAGATCAAATTGTCTATTCCTAGTGCAGTGGCAGCTAAGTATGATTTAGTAGTGTGTCAGTAATCATGTCGCTTAATCTCTGGCGATTGTTCTGTATTTACATGTCGCACCTATTTTTGTAACTATTTTAATGTGCTGCTTTAGACCGCATGTTTGTCCTTCTCGTGCCTGGAAAAAGAGAGGAACAGTGAGACATTTCTGCTGGCTTGTTGCCATGCTTTACCCAGGAGTTTGTCCTAGCATTTTCCGGTTTCCTCTCTTTCATGTAGGGTTTGTTCGGTGTGTGTGTGTATGCGCGCGTGCGTGCACGCACGCACCCAGTAGCTGGCCTTCATTTACCAAACCAACATCATGAGATTTGGCACTGTTTAAACATTCCCTTGCTTCCTTATGAGTGATTGAATAAGTTAGATTGCCCTCTCTAATGGTTTTGTACCTGTTCAAACACTTCAAACAACAAACCTTGCTTCAGACTAGTAAAGCTCAATTTCCCCCTGAGACAAATTTTCTTTTTCCTCTCAGCTTTCCGCCAAAATGAAGAATGTATACAGGGCTGCAGTGCTATTAGGAAGAGTGTAGAGACGTACAGAACTTTGGAGGAAATCGACTTCGGAGCTCCTGGATGCGGAATGAAAAGGGCGCCAATAATTAAGCACGCAATATATCGCTTTTGTCTTCCTTAGTTATTGCTTTCGTGTAGTTCGTAGACTATGTTTGTAAATGTAAATTTACACAGTGTTTATGGGCTCTTTGTGTAATGGTGGATATGATAAACGTTTACAGAAGGAGTCTCCAGTGTCAGTAGGGTTTCTGCCAGGAGGAAATCTTAATGACACGACAACCATTTATTTAAAGTCAATTATGGATGAAAAGCTGGTGGCTGATGAGGGAACAACTCTTTATAGCTGCTAGACATGGGAGCAATACGATAGTTACCGTATGTGGGCTATTGTACAATATTATCACAATTTTCAACAATTTACGATACAACATGTATTGTGATCAGATGTTTTGCAACGTGTTTCTTCCATATATTATTAAAATGCATCGACTTCTGGATTTAAGAAGATGATTTAAAAGTAAATGTATGCATCAAAATAAAAGTAAAGAAAGAAGAGATAAAATAACTGGCACCACTGAAAACCATTGCAATGTAACACACTATCGATCTCTTCCCCCCTCACTAATTGCTGCTGCAAAACATCAACACAACAAATGGTTAATGTTCTTATTTAATAAATGAAATTGTAGGCAGATTGCTGTAGCGTCTTTGTGACGTGTGGTTACTTGAAAGCAATCAACGGCAGGACGGTAGCAGCAACTCCACACTGTCAGGCCTCATCACTCCACCCTAACATTGAAAGTTGCACATGTCTCTGCTTAAAGCCGCACGTGATACTTAGGGGGCATCATTTATTAACATTACACATGATGCACAACCCTACTCTGTACCTGGAATTCAATAACCTAACCACAATCCCTTAAAGACTTGGGTTTTTCAGAGATGTCCTTATAAGCATAAACATGTTCTACCTCTTTCCCACAAGTTAATTCAATGTCCTCGAGTCTAAATGAGATGTCTGACATTCATTGGTCCGAATGTCACATAGATCAAATACTACAGGTCTTTTTCTTTTTATAAATAAATAAATAAAAATCAAAATAAACTTTAAAGTTTTGAATCCTATGTTTTCTTCTATAGGCAGCCCACATAAAACTGACCAGGTTGTCTTTATTGTACAGTTTGTGTGTTGTCAGGCTCTCCTCAATTGAAAGTACACAAAACCCAGCCGGCGAATTTGATGGAAGTTGGTCTGTATGATAAAACTGCAAATCTTTTTTTTTCCCTCAGGATGTAATAGACTATTTTCCACTAAGTCTTTTTATGGAAGGTGAAATGCAGCATCAACTTTCCACATGGTCTGTCTGTAAAAAATGTCTGATTCACATGGGAGCAAAATCCCAGAGATCATCCTGTAATGATCCTATTACCCCTTATAAACCTCACCCAGACTGAATTAGCTTTAAAACAGCAGCGCAGTAGTTCTATGTGGATATATATATATAAAAAAAAAAACGCTGTGTACACCTCTGCTAACATGCCACTAATGTTTCAAATACAGTAGCTTGTACTTAACCGGTACAGATGAGCCTATGCAAAATACATCGCAGTGCCACGTATGTACGTCATGAGGCATCTGAGGAAGCTTCGGAATGCTATGGAGTTTGTTTAGCTGGCATTTCTATGGGACCTTGGGTACATCTATAAACACGCATTCGTTCAAACAGGACAATGTGCTGCCAAACACATCTACATTTACCTTGGGGTTTCACAGACTGAGACATAGTCTTTTTTGTTTTTGTTTTTTTTGTACCGCCGCATGTTGTTTCTGAGAATCGTTATACACCAACGTGAACAGCATGAAGTAAACGCCTACAGCTTTCACATGTCGTCGTGTCCTGCTCAAGGTTACTATACTATGTAAAGTATACTTAACCTTAAAGGCTCTACGCCACCTAATATAAGTGTCAAACACACAACTTGTGGTGATCGATAGTCAGAAACCCCCTTTGTGTTTTTTTTTATTTTTTACACATTTAAGAAATACGGCTTAAAAGACATGTCGTTTAGCCCCGCCCTTGTTTAGCCGCGCTGTTCGGAAACTGTCGCAGACATCGTGCGAGTGACGTATGTGGTGGACGACACCAATAGATGCACTCGCGGTAATGCAAAAATGACCAAAAGGGCTGTTTGATTCCCTTATGATATCCAGTGACCCCCACTGTCACTGCACATTTCATCCTCTTTACATTCGGTAATATCTTTGGAATCTGAGGATCCAGCACTGGGAAAGTCGGTCATAATGGTGGTGCTTAGCCTTTAGGCCACTCCTAGTGCAGTGCTGCGCGCTACATAACGCAGAGCCACTTCGAGCGGTTTTACCGTATTTCGTGTAAAACGTCTCAATGTTTTTTTCTTTTTTTTTTTTTTTTTTTTTTTAATATAAATAACACGATAATATTGCTTATCGCGATAATTTAGCATTTGTAGACTAAGCCTGGGCGATAATGTAAATTTAGTCAATGATCATTGTCTCCAGAATTATCATTAGTTGGACGTTTGAGTTTAGGATTTTGCCATTAACACCCATGTCACCAGATTTTAGTTTTTTGGGCTGTTCTGCACAAAGTATGACGTTTATTGCTTACAGAATATTTCCACAAGCCAGTGGAGTCAATGCTGTGTCATGTTTCTCCAGTTTTTGTTACTCTACCAGTTTTTCTGGCACGTCAGCATAATTACTGCTTATGTAGCGCTTGGCGCTTTTGTCTAACATGTAACCGAGGCATGACCTGAAAGGCACTGTGTATAATTGTTAGCTGATTACTTCCGATACTTACTTCATCCTCTGGTGGAAGACATCATGTCTTTTAAAAGCCGAGGATGTGTTGCGTAAACAAATATCACATGCTCAGCCCAGAGTAGCTGATGACGCGTGATGGCACGGGAGTCTCCCCGTAACATGCCAACAACGCCTTACTGGTTGCCTGATACAAAGACTGCGACATAGCAGTGTTGCTCAAATCGAAATCTAAGCATTTAGAGTAATGTGTGTGCGTGTGGGAGAGAGAGAAAGAAAGGGAGAGAGGGAGAGAAATCTCCATGTAGATCCATCTCCCCGTTTCCTTTTCTCCTGCTAACAGCCTTCGACGACACCGCGCTTCACTGTACTACACCGCAGATCTCCATACGGATAGAAACAAGCCTGTCGCCCCTCGTGTGGGGTTTCCTCTCGTCTGCCTCGTCTCCCTGGCCAACATGGCTAAGCATCCCTCGCCGAGCTCCGTCTTGACGCACAGGATAACGCGCTAGCTGCTTCTTCCAGGCACATAAATCTTAAGCCCTAGCACTCTGCAGCCTCAAAAGCAGCTATCATGGCCACTCGCTGTGCTCCACCATGGGTACGTATCACTTTCCCATCCTACTCCCACATCCTCCCAGCAGAGCCCTAGTTCAGCCTGCGTTCGTTAGAGGTGCTTTTTTTTTTTTTTTTCTCTCTCTCTCTTTCTTGTGGAGTGCCGGAGAACCAGCTAACGTCCGAGTGCTAATTTTATGTCTGTGCAGGGATGAGTGATGCAATACAACACTCGGTCGAGCTGAAATTACTCTGCGTTTGTCTTCATCCTCGTGTTTGTTGTTGTGTTGCAGTGTTGTATAAAAGAAAAAAAGAGAGAGCTCTTTTTTCAGTTCTGAGAAAGTGCTGAAGTTGCACAAGAGAAGAGATCGGGGTTAGTTAATGACTTACACCGCTTTGTTAATTTGCTTAGTCATCAGATTAAACATTCTCCTCCAGGAGTGACCACAGCACTCACCAGGTCAGTCCTCAATCTTTCTCAGGGCCGTCTGGAGCAGCGCCGCTGTTATGTTTAACGGCTGTTCAGCGAAACGTCTCGTCACAGCCGCAGGTACAGCAGATATATAATGGCATCTTCTCGCTCTTCATTATGGGTACGTGTGTGATTCTGCTGCTTCTCGCACAGCCACAACCCGCACAGTAATTATGCCGAGTCAGTGTTTTGCGAAGATAGATAGGCCGTGTAGACGGCATGGCTTTTGCTTTTTTTTTTTGTTTTTTTTATTTCCCGTCACTGGTGCTGCTGCATTAGAGTTAGATTGGAAACGTTATTACTCATCATTGTCCTGCTTGCTTATCGTTTAAACGTGAAACACTGATTGGTTAATTTAAAGCCACTCCCCCCCCCCCATGACTGTTTGTTTATTGATTTATTCTTCAGTAACCACTTCATCCCAGGAAGTTCTGTCTGCTCCAGTCCTCAATTCCGAGATCTGTTTACTGTTTATGTGGAGTTTTACATGTTCGCCTTGCGTCAGGATTAATTTAATGTCGCGTTTCTTAGTTGGCTGCTACAGTATGAAAAAAAACAGGAAGACCAGTGAGTTTCTAACTTTCTCAGTCACACACTATCGCAATCACTATGGTAACTACGGTGTGTAGCAGTTGGCAAAAAATCTATTTTAATAAAGACGAGGCTGCATCTTTCTGCATGTACAAACTCGGAGATGTGCGTCGGGACGGGACGAAAATGATCAGATGTCCACGAAGTACAGCGATGTCTCTGAGGACATCTGAGAAAAAAGCAAATGTGGAAGTTCCTGATGGGAATAAAATCACAGAGGACCCAACGTAAGTCTAATCCCATCCAGACAGGGCTTATGTGAATTTGTTCGCCTTCTGTCAGTATTAATTTCATTCGGTTCATTTATTGATTTGTTCTTCAGTAACCGATTCGTCCTGTTCATGGTGGTGGGAACGCTGGTTTGGATGCCTGCTTCAGAGTTCATTAAACGGTGAATTCCGTTTAATTGTCAATGTGGAGTTTTACATGTTCACCTTGCGTCAGTACAGGGTTCCTCTGGTTCTGTGGTTTCCTGGTAGCCGTGTGTATGAATGGTGTCCGTCCAGGATGTTTCCACTTTTTGCCCTCGTTTTTGTCCAATGCTCTGGTTTCTCCATGACCTTTAACACTTACGAAAATAAATTAAGCATAATATGAATAAATGTCTCAAATAAATGTCTGGTAATTGGGGTGCTTCTCTTAATCCCATATATTTACACGTGGTACACCAGTAATACTTGGTATATCCTATCCTCTGTGGGCATGGACTCTCTGTGCTTGCTGAAATATTCTGTAGGCAATGAACGCTGTACTTCCTGTAGAGCAGCTCACGTCTGTGTTGTATTCCAAGGTGTAGGATTTCTGTGGTTTACAGTATCTTGCATGGCATCTCAGCATCTCTTCAGTTCATTCTCGTATATCCAGTTGTCCAAATTTCACCATATCTGAATCCGGTCAATCCACAGTTAGTTCAGATCATTTAAGTTGTACTGTATGAATTATGACGTGTAGCCAGTATGTAGAAACAGATCTGACCGTTATGGTTGAACAGAATGTGTCCAGTCTGATACAGAGACGCCTTATTGATCGCCGGCTTGACAGTACAGAGGATGAATTTCAATCCTGTCTTCCTGCTGATTTTCCGCTCTTCATTACTCTGAGGTGTAACAATCTACACAAAGGTATTGTTTGTTAACGACGATTCCGCCTTCGTTTCTGTACTGAGTGAAAGTAGGGGAATTGACTGCCCGCGTTTAACACATCCAAGCAGCGGCGTACACACTAGGGCACAGTGCGGTGGGCAGCCCTCTAATCTGCGGCGCCTGGGGAGGAGTTTGTTGTGCTAGTCAGATGTTTCAGCTCTGACCTGTCCTCTATTAAATATATCTTTTAATCGTTCGGATATGAAATGTGTGACAGGTGAGTATGTAAACGTTGCCGTTTACGTAACTGCCTTGTGACATGTTGAACATAACCTCAGCCTTGCAGCCCCCTTTTTTTGGCTTTCCACTGGATTGCAGGCTGTTTGTTCACTGATTGCTCCAGGCTTCAGATGCTGTGATCTTGTTGGGCAGTATGTACACAAGTACACCTACATATTACATCCACAGGATCTTTGATGTACCATTCTAAATCCATATTTATTCGTATGGAGTTAGTTGCCCTTTGCAGGTATTCGGGACCTTTCACTTGTTTGGAAAGCCTTCCTACAAGATTTTAAAGAGTGTCTGTAGGAAGTATTTTTCCTGGAACTTGATCCAGAAGAGCATTTGTGAGCTCAGATGCTGTTCTTGGACGAGAGGACCTGGCTCACAATGTTCACAGTGTAGTTCGTCTCACTAGTGTTGGTGGGGGTTGCGGTCAGAGCTCTGTGTAGGGCCAGTCTAGTTCTTCCACACCAAACTTACCCAACCTTACTTAAACCAGTCCTCTAAAGTTGCAAGCTTGGAATTGTCTAAAATGTCTTGGTGTGATAAAGCATATATTTTCTTCACTGGATATAAGGGGCCTAAACTAACCCCTAAAAAACAACCCTATAGCATTATCGCTCCTCAACTAAATTTCACAGTTGGCAACTTTGTAGTCAGGCAAGTTACATTCTCCTGGCACTTGCCAAACCCAGGCTTGTCCAACACTTGGCATTGTGCTTGGCGATGGTGATCCAAGATTCGCATTCATCTATTTGGCCATAAAAACCCATGCAGTTAAGTGAGGTGACCTCCGCATTATACCTCCACAATGAAATACACACAAGTGAATTGCGCATGCCAGAGGGCAGTAAACACACTTGCCCAGAGTCGGGGGGCAGCCCCTATCAATGGTACTTGCCGGTACGAAGGATCAGCCTAGCAACCTTCCCGTCACAAGACCCCTTCCCTAACATTGAGCCTGTGTTACCCTCTGAAGTCTCAAAGCTTTTTTTTTTTTTTGTGCTGATGTTAATGCCAGAGGAGGTTTGGGACTCTGCAGTTGAGTCAGCAGTGTGTCAGTGACTGCTGAGTTTCTGTGGTTCCTAAACTCTTCCACTTTTTAATAATAAACACTCGCACTTGGCGGATGGAACGTAATGTGGCATCCTATTGCAGAACCACACTCAGAATCAGTGAGCTCTTTAGGGATTTTATACCCCTGTGGTAACGCGACTGAATTTTCGAATGTGCTGCGAATACTGAAAACACATGCAACTTCCGAAATGATACAAAAGGCTCACAACACAACCGAAGTGTTTCCGAGAGACACCGAAAGTTTGTATATTATGTTTAATTCCTCCTTAAATAGTGCACAGTAAATAGTTCGAAAAGGTTGTTAATTTTGTCATTGATTCGTGAAGATGCATTCGATTTGTCATGTTCATATTTTGTTCCACCTTAAGAAGTGCACACTGAGTGGTTGAAATTAAGTTATATCTGTACATTAATGAAGACACGGTCGGATTATTGAGGAGGAATTAAATGTAAACTGTATCTTCACTAATAAACAAATTTAAGCCCGCTCTCGAATGGTTCTGTCCATTTTTAGTGCGTCAAGTCTTTTTGCATGTGTTTCTGAAGTTGCATGTGTTTCGAGAATTAGAGCCTCATCAGGGCATCATTTCTGCAATCACGATCATGCTGCATATTCTGTCAGTGCAGATATTCATATTGTTATTTACCAACCAGCTATTTACTGATCAACTGCATTGTGGAGCAGTTGGTACGTGGCCTTAAGCAGCGTCAGCTCAGGTGTAAAATAGGTTTAGTCTGCCAGCCGGATGTACCTGATTGATCTCCACTGCAGGTTCAGACTAAAGACGTTCTTAAATCGTAGCTAATTAAGTTTGTGGGCAGCCAAGCCATGAGACTGGGCGAGCACACTGGAACTTTCATTTGTTCAGTAAGTGGGCTAATCGATTTATGATTGCATCACCGCTGTTCTAAATAATTAGGCTTAAACTGTATACCATATCATTAGTACACAACTTATTTTCTTTCTTTTTCTGTAGCCTTGTGCAGACAAGATCTCGGGTCTTTCGGTGCACATTGCGCCCTTACTAGCACCAACTATAACCACACACAGGATGGAAACACGCCAAGGCTCATTTAAAAAAAAGGCATGCCACGTATATGCACATGCGTGTCATATCTGTTGGCCCTTATGGCATTATATAAACATATGAAGTGAAATGTGAATTCCTGACATGGAGCTGCTTGTCTAAAGGAGGCACCGAGTTCAAGGATTGAGGACCTTTGACTTTAACTGCAGAAATAAACTGAAGTGGCAAAAAATCTAATACTGGGTGTACATCACCAACGAGGCATGGAGCCCACGAGCTTGTGGAAGTATTCTGTAGGCAAAGAACGCCACTATGCTAGCTAAACAAACCCCATACCATGATGGAGCCACCACCAGCTTATGTATGATGTGTAGGCATTTCTGGCACTTTAGTGTATATATAATTTGAGATATTAAATACGGGGTGAATGGCGGCGTTCATGCAGCGAGCTAAATTCGGTGAAGGTGAATCCTCTTGTAATGTTCTTAAACCTGGATGGATGTCTCTTTCAGATCATGTGCTTCTCGGCTAGATAAGGATCTCTACACAATACAGGATGCTTATAAATCTCATCCTGTTTAAAAACGCAGCTTACATGTTTGCCATATGACTGTACTAACTGTACATGTGTCGTAAAGCCAAAAGAAACGTCATCAGCTGCACATTAAAGCAGGAAACGGTGATGTCGGATGACGAGGAGTGACTGTGCAGCCTTCAGAGCCGACACCACTGCTCGCTGGTGTAAAATCCTAAGTTGTTTTTATACAGGGAATGATTCCCCACTTTGGATGACATGCCGATATGTTTTCTAGAGGTAGTAATGAGAGTTAAGTGAGGTGTTGTTTGGACTCTGCTATCAGCTGCCATGCTGCTCTAATTACAGCTCCAACTGCACTTCAAGTCTGTAGTCATGTCCTTGTACTCATGTCCTTGTTTTCTTTTGTGACCATAAAACCATGCTGGATTGTGATCTGCTTGGTCAGATGTTGATTTATAAAGTAAATCTCAGGTATATAGTGGACTGTATTGGCTCATGCATGGTTCATTTGTTCTCAGGTTTAATATTCATTTAGTGTGATCACTAATCATACCCAAACACCAAACTGGAACCGGAACCATCACATCAATTGAGGGACTACTAGCTGAAAATCGCCGTGTTGTATAATTGATCTATTTATAAAGATGTATGAGAGGGCAGTCCAATCGCTGAGTCCAAAACGGCATACTACAATACTGCAATACGAGCTCGGAGCGAGTACATAGTGCTCAACCACTAAACCGGTATACACTTCTAGTATGCGAGCATGGTAGTATGCACACCACGTAGAACGCACTCGATCCGCCATCTTGCCAATAACCTTTGACCCAAGATGTCACAGCACTTGAGCCCTTTGTCAGGAGCTCCATCCCATACAGTTATTTAAATTTCTATTTTAACTATCTTTTAAATTTCGTATGTAATTTGAAATCAGCCTACGCGGATTATCATAAACTCTCGACGTCTTGTTTACATTTACGGCATTTGGCAGACGCTCTTATCTAGAGCCACTTACAAGGTTACTGGTATTACAGGAAGGCCAAGGTAGTGTTGATGTTCTTTCCCAAGGACCCCCATTGGTGTAGCACAGACTGACTGCCCAGACCGGGAATCAAACCCAGGTCTCTCACATGGGCACCAATGATGTTACTACCGGACCACACCAACCACAGATAAATTGTTTACAGATAAAATCAGCTTTGCAGTGAATTATGGGACATGTCGGGCTCTGATAGTGTGCTGGGGGGAGCATACTAGCAAATCTCTGACCTAGCAGGACATTCGGGAACCTTTCATGTACTACCTGATACATACTTGGTATTCGGGGACACACTACACTGTGTCGCGTACTAGACCCGCATCCTAACAAGTATGGGAGTACGCCATTTCAGACACGGCCACCAAGTCTGTTGTGGTGATGCAAGTGTACCTGCAGTCAGTACTGGTGTTATAGAGAATTAATCTTAACTAAAATGTTTTCTCTCGGTAGACTTTAGGGATTTGTAAGGCAGATGTGCCACATCAACAACATAAAAAGTGGCGTATTAAAGCAGTTCAACAGTTGTACATTGTTGTAAGAGGTCTGTGCAGTGTGTAATACATGACTCATTTAAATGACATATCGCGAATGCTCTGATGAAAGTTTAGCAGAAAATGATCTCTCTTCTCCCACTCGACCGAATGGTTTACAGAGCCGGCGGTGGGAAATGAGAGTCAAGGCTCGACTTTAAACCGTAGACTTTATTCTTTAAACCCGTTCACTGACTGTGTAACTAAAACTTGTGTTTTTTGTGTGTGTGTGTTTTGCAGCGGACATTATCTCAACAGTCGAATTTAACTACTCTGGGGAATTACTAGCTACTGGAGATAAAGGAGGACGAGTTGTCATATTTCAACGGGAACAAGAGGTAAAGGAAACATGGAAGAAAAGTCACCCCATGTGATCTCATGGTTTTTAACTGTTAGAGTAAACAGTGGCAGCCTGACTTGTGTATACACCAGAAATAAAAACGGGTACACTAGGTCTTAGTGTACATACTTCATAGTTCCTTGTCTGCGCATGGCCGACTCCAAGCTTGCAGAAAATATTCTGTAGACAATGATCACCACACTTCCTGCAGAATGGTCCACAATTCTGTTTTTGTTTGAGGTGTTGGATCTCTGTGTTCCACAGAATGTTGCTTGGGATCCCAGATGTGTTCAGTAACACTGAGATCTGGGAATGGCAAAACCTCCAACTGCTCGAACCATAATTTGGCGTCTCAAGACGTCCGTCTAGACGGCAGCGCATTGTCCTGTTGGAAGAGACCCAAACCCATCAGGATGAATGCCCATGCCAAACCCCATACCATTATGGAGCCACCACTAGCCTATGTGTTCTGAATAAAGGCCTTTCTGTGTGGGGCTTAAATTGCATTTCTATATTTAGTCTGAAGTACATATTTTTTAGGAGGTGCTAATTACTGCTGCGTCTCCCCTGCTAGACTTGACCGAGGTTGATCTCTTAACAATTAATTTTTAAAATCTGCTGCTCTTTTCCATTTACAGAGTAAAAACCGTCCACTCTCAAGAGGAGAGTACAACGTCTACAGCACTTTCCAGAGTCACGAACCCGAATTTGATTATTTGAAAAGTTTAGAAATCGAGGAGAAAATCAATAAAATCAGATGGCTACCGCAACAGAATGCAGCCCATTTCCTGCTCTCCACAAACGGTACGTTTCTCGAAAAGGCTCCTGGAATTTACAATTCACCACCACTTGGCTTCATATTGTCTCTGCACAAAGCTTGGACTTGTAATTAAAGGTTATGTCTTGTTTTTTTTCCTACAGATAAAACCATCAAGCTGTGGAAGATCAGCGAAAGGGACAAACGAGCGGAAGGCTACAATCTGAAAGACGAGGACGGGCGTCTCAGAGATCCGTTCAGAATCACGACACTAAGGGCAAGTTGAGCCTCTTCGTGCACAGCCTTTAGATTCGGCTAGTCTCTGTTTGAAGGCGTAGTAAGAAGCAAAACAACTCTGACTCGTCAACAAATGGGACTCCACGAGACCTCCGAAGGTGTGCTGTGGTTTCCGGCACCGAGACATTAACAGATCCTTTTGTTGATCTCATGTGGGATCGGACCAACCTTCGCTCGCTGCTCACACGAATAAGTCCCGTGTGCTTATGAGCCCTATTTTTTTGGGTTCGGGTTAGACCACTTTTAGTAGGTATGAACCTCTGTACACCAGGAACATCTCACCAGACCTGCTGTTTATGGAGTTCTCCGACCCAGTTGTCTAGACATCACAGTTTGGCCTTTGGCAAAATTTCTTGTATCTTTCTGCTATATATCCCCACCTCTGGCTGGTGCCACTGTAACAAGTTATTCCGATCCGAGATGCTTTGACAAGGATCGAACTGTGATGGTTGGATGACTGGCTCTCCAAAACAGCAGGTCTTACAGGGGGTTCTGGTATTCAGCGGTTAGTATCAATTAAACGTGGACATTCATTTAATCATGAACACCCAAGGCTCGTTCATGTCAGACCGATCTGGTCCGGTCCTACAGAAGATCCACAGGATGTGTTGCTAACAACTTGATTCAGGGGTCTTGTGGAGTCTGTATGTTGACGGATCAGAGCTGTTTTAGCAGTAGCGTTGTTGTTGTTATATTGGCTGATTTGGATGTATCGCGTGTTGTTTAGGGTATTATTCTATTCAGCAGTAATTAAACACCACTGAAAACAGATCAGTACAGTTGACCTTTGCTCTCGATAGGCGTTACTGGTGCACGTCGATTAAAGTACACTGACATGTCGTATTCCGAACCTCAACTGGAATGCCTTGTACTTCCTGCGATGAAACTCACGTTTGTTTTCCCCTCTCCTTGTGTCACGACAGGTACCCGTATTGATGCCTATGGACCTGATGGTGGAGGCGAGCCCACGCAGAATATTCGCAAACGCACACACATATCACATCAATTCCATTTCAGTAAATAGTGACCATGAAACATACCTTTCTGCAGATGACCTAAGAATAAACCTATGGCACTTAGAAATCACAGATAGAAGTTTTAGTATCCTTTTTAGCACTTTGCCCGTTTTTGACGTCTTGAAAGTGAGCGTATTTTTTACAACCAAACTGTCCTTCAAAAAAGGTGATCGCGAGGAAACTGTGTAATGAACGAAAGAATACGATCATGGATCCAGACAGCTTATCTGAGTTTCCTCTGCAGTGTGGCTGAACTCTGTCTTAGAGACCGGATGAGGAAGAGCCACTGCTTCTTCATGTTGAGAGGAAGCAGTTGAGGTGGTTGAAGCATATGGTTAGTATGGGTTCGGGGCAGGTCCATCCCAGAGGAGACCTGGTGGGGAAGACCTAGGACACGGTGGAGAAATTAAATCTCTCGGCTGGCCTGGGAATGCCTCTGTATCATCCTGGATAATTTAGGGGAGGTACCTGGGAAAAGAGAAATCTGGGCCTCTTTGCTTGGGCTGCTTGTCCAAAGTGTGAGATGATGGATGGGTACTGATGTAATTAATTCAACTCTAGTCTGTTTTTTTTTGTTTTTATTTGTTTGTTTTTATCTGTTTTCCTTTACTGCTGCCCTCCTTCAGATATTGTAGATATAAAGCCTGCCAACATGGAGGAGCTGACGGAGGTGATCACGGCTGCCGAGTGCCACCCCCACCAGTGCAACGTGTTCGTCTACAGCAGCAGCAAGGGCACCATTCGCCTCTGTGACATGCGGGCAGCAGCTCTCTGCGATAGACATTGCAAATGTGAGTCTCTCGGTGTCGGCTATTTCTCTCCAGGCGTGCAGTGGGTTCCAGGACGCACAACGGATATGTTCAGCCTTGATTCAGCTTAACGCACTGCTGTATTCTGGGTGGAATAGGACTTGGGTCGCATGGTTTGAAATGATAAAAAAAAAAAAAAAAAAATGCTGTCCCGTTTGAAAAAGAGCTCTGTATTATTTCTGGAATGGATGCGACAAATTTTCCATTCGAAATCCTCAAGGACACAATCTGTCCTGATATTGTCTACCCCCCCTTTTTGGATTGGAGTCTGTCCTCAGAGGGACATTAAAAGTCATGGCCCATTTAGTTTGGTTATGAAGTGGTATTTTCCCCTTCTCTCTTTAATGTCAGCAAGTCCATTGCGTAATCAGTACACTGCGGGTTAATCAAACACATGCACTTCTTTTGCAGCCTTTAAATCAGTAGTAACGTATAGCATCGCCATAAAACGTGCATATTGCATTTTGTCTATACAGTAAAGTGCCAGAAATGGTGTTACACCAGTTTAATACTTCATAGGTCCCCCCCACAGGAGCTTAGGACAGCGAAAATATGACAAGGCATGGACCCCATAAAGCTTGCCTAAATATTCTGTAGGCAATGAACACCATACATCGGTTAGTTGATGATAAAATGATCAGAATTACCTCAGTTTTTCCTGTTTCTCTGATTCTAAGGTGTATAGGCCACCAGTGAGGGGAGAGACGCAACCAACTCGGATACTAATCAGTCTGTAATGATAGGACTTTTAAACAGTAGCTACCTGAACTGACTGACAGCACACCAGTTACCGAGGCCCTGAATTAAGCGGCAGAAGGTCCAGAACAATTACACCTAAACACGAATACCTGCGTCATGCACGTACGCCAGGACTCTGCGTGCAGTTACACATTAATACGAGAAAAATGTCTGATTTCATTACTGGAAATGTACAACCACTTGGCATGTTTCTGAGGAACAGGGAGTTAGCCGCTCTGTCCTAGTTTGAGCCGGATTACGTGCTGCCCTGTTGTTTTAATGTGACTAATTTCTTGCAAAACAATGACACAAAAGCTACTTTCGGCTCTCAGCTCGGTTTCGGAAACTACTCGGGGAAACATCGAATCATAAGTCTATTAGTCAGTTGCCCAGTCCTGTATGTTAGTTGCCTACACTTGGACTACAACACACAAAAAAAAGTCTACTGCACCCAGCTCTCTCTATCTATCTATCTATCTATATATATATATAATGTGTATATATGCGCGCTTGGAACTAAGTTTCGTTAGTGTGTTCACATACCTGAAGAAACCTCATGCCCAATTACACTTTTTGACTTTTAATGAGACAACTGCGAATTTCCTGTCGAGTGATGGGATATATTAAGCAGTAACTGAACATTTCTAAAACTGCAGCTCTCGTGATGGGTCTTCATAGTATGCAGTGGTTAATACCGACCATACATGGCCCAGAGAAGGACATCCAGTGACTAGTGTGATGTATTGTAATGTCATTAAAATGGATACATTGCATTTTATCTATTCACTGAAGTTGCAGAAATGCTGATTCACCAGTGTAGCTTGGTAGGTCCCCCACAGGAGTGTAGTACTGCAGAAAATACGAGGGGGCATGGACTCTATGAGCCTGCAGAAATATTCTGTAGGCAATGGACTCCATGCTTCATGTGGGACTGTGGAACAGATCTGGCCTCAGGCAGAAATGGCAAAACCCCAAATCCAAGTTATGCAGTGGTTAATACCAGGTCCAAGTCATGGTCCAAGGATGGACAACCAGTGATCCAGTGACTAGGCCAGAAAAAGTACATCTTTGGAATTTTGCCAGACTATAAATATAACATTTGTGAAAGAAAGGTTTCGTAACACAAAATGAATCACAGCTTGTTACATATCGTACTGCATAGTGTCCGAGTGGTCAGAATGTCCAGGCTGACCCGTGTCTACTTTTAAAAGTGGCAACCATGGGCGAATGAGTATCAGAACTATACCATAGAGCCAGTGTGGGAATGGGAAAGGTGGCCTGGTCTGAAGGTTGGACTGGGGAAGAGTGCTTAACAGGATGCCTTGAGTCGTGACATTCAAGTGCATGTTACTTTGACACATGTACCTAAACAGAGCAGTTATGGCAACACAAGGAGGGCCTGCATAATATTAGGCCTGTGGTTTTAATGGCATGGCTGATCAGTGTGTAAATTGGAGGTGTAACTAACATTTTAACCAACATGACCCATTTGCGATAGGATGTCCGTGGTTTCCCCTTTCCCTAATACAGCTAATACGGTTCAGCTAATCATGAATTGGTTGGTGTTGGTGCTGGCAAAACACCAAAATGTGGGAGTACTTTAAAAAACAAAAAGCACAGGTCCCAAACCATGGATTTATTTATTTATTTTTGTACACTCAAGTGAATAAAAACAGGTGCAGACCTGCCTATGCAAAACACATAGACTGGTTAAGGCTTCATAGTGGTGTGGGGTTTGTTTAGCTGGTACGTTTACAAATGTGAACCATGCACGACTAAAGACACCAGTTACGATTAGAGGAAACTTATTTAAGTTTGGGGTTTTTCCAGTTACTATCTCAGTCACCAGATCTCAACGCCCCAATCGCATCCTAAACCTCGGAATGGTGTTCATTGCGTACTGGCTGACTCCCTGGCTGCGTCCGAAATGGCATACTTGAATACTACCTACTAGCTTGGTGCGAGTACGTACTGCTTACCCGCTAATCTAGTATGCGAGTGTGTAGTATGCACACCACCTCGGACGCACTCGCCAACAACCTTTGACGTCACAACACTTTTTATTCCCACACAATTATTTATAGTTTAAATTTTAATTAACTTTACATTTTCAGCTTAACCTTCACTGATGATCATAAACTCACCCTGTCTCGTTTACACCTAAAATGGGCTCTCAGTTCACTCGCAGTGAATTATGGGATATGTCTGGCTTGGATAGTGTGCTGGGCGACCATACTAGCAAATCTCTCCCAACTTAGTAGGACATCCGGGAACCTTTGACATACTACCTGATACATACTAGGTATTCGGACGCACTACAGTGTCACATACTAACTAGTATAGGAGTATGCTGTTTCAGACACAGCCCCTGTCTGGTATTAGGCTAGTGTATCAGGTTTTCTGGCACTTCACTTCAGTCCCAGTTATTCTCCACCCAAATTATGCACAGTCAACAGATGGCCAAAAGCTTTGCTAATGATACCAAAACTTATGTTTCACTCATTTTAAGACTCTCTCTGTGACTCTTGTGGATTTTGTAACGAGTCATTTAACACTTTCATTTCCCACACCACCGTGTGGCTACAGACATGCATGCACATGTTCGTCGTTCCTTTCCTACCCGCGGAGTTTCACATGCTGTAAACTCTGCCAGAAACAATACGAATATATAGAGAACTAAAAGAACCGTAGTGTTTGTTTATGTGGAACCAAAACCCTGTTGGATTATTTATTTTCTTGGTTTGAAGTAAGAGTAGGCTTGATGTGTGTGTGTGTGTGTGTGTGTGTGTGTGTGTGTGTGTGTGTGTGTGTGTGCTATGCTAACACTAGTTGCTGATCTACAGCAAGCGAGCAGATGTGTTAAAATTAACTCTACCAGTAAACAGAACCCAATGAGTCACTGTGTCCTGATGAACCTAAATGAAACACACCAGACATTTCCAAACGAAGCGTTTTTCATCTTTTATTTATTTATTTATTTATTTACTTATTTATTTATTTATTTATTTTTATTTATAGTTCACCTTCATTTAACTTTTTATTTTTTCCCCCCCTAATTGCAGTTTTTGAAGAACCTGAAGATCCGAGCAGCCGATCGTTCTTCTCCGAAATCATCTCTTCTATATCTGACGTTAAGTTCAGCCACAGCGGGCGCTACATGATGACCCGAGACTATCTCTCCGTGAAGGTGTGGGACCTAAACATGGAGAACCGGCCAGTAGAGACCTACCAGGTACAGTCCCAATCTGTCTTCATGCCTTAGAGAGATAGAGTCTGTCTTAAAGCCTAGTGTGCTTCCTGCTGCCTAGGTAAAGAAGATTATGACATTAGACTTTAAAAAGCAGGTTACTGAGACACTCTAGTTAGTGAGTGAGTCCGTGTATGAGCTCACCAGTGTGCTGTGGCGACCTTCACTTGTCCATCCACCACCTTGGACATTTTCTGTGTAAGCAGCAGTGCTGCACTGAATGCTGGGATTGCTGTCAGGGTGGAGGCGAGGCGAGGCAAAGCAAGGTGCTTCCTCAGAATTCAGTCAGAAACAAGGCATCTCAATAGGCAGAATTTTGAGGCATCTTAAGAACTAAGACAGCTTTCTTCAGCTTTCAGGAGTGTGTGCAAGATCACATACAATGCCGTGTATGTATAGGATCAAAAGTCAGTACACGTTTTATTTCAGAAACGAAAGGGAAAGTGATGTATCTGAATGCCCCAGCAAGTAATCTTTTAGGCTATAGCTGGAACATGGCTGCCATCTTGTAAAGCCGCCATATTGCATCAAGGGCAGGTTTTTCCACTGGTAAGGTGGTTACGTGTCCTGATGACTTTTGACTCACCCTGTATAGAGGTTATTAGGTTTAGAGGCAGACCCAGAGGCAGCCTCTGCGTTTGTTGCAGAAGCTAATTTTGGGTTACTGTAGAAGTTGACGTGGTTCCTTCATAAGAAAGCTTTTCATGACTTCTACATGATTGTACTCACTCATTTTATTAGTCACTGAACCATTAGTAGGACAGTAGGCAGTCCAACTAGCGACAAAAATCTCAGACTTCTAGCACTGACTGAGGTCAGTTTGTTTTGACTTCAGCAGATAAACTCACTCGACAGACTAAACTAAACAGCTTTGTGCTGTTTTAATCATTTATTCATTTCATAGGCATGTTATAAACATCTTTTTGTTGGATGATTAGATTACGAGTACAGCAGCACCATCCGGCACCTAATTAAAGACAACGCTGAGTCGAGCTATGATATAAGGGCAGTAAATACTTAGTGTTTGGTCTTTAATAAAACGTAGGTATGTGTATTAATGAATAACAATCACAGGCACTGCTTGAACGCTGTTGGCACAGAGTGCTAGTATCATGGCTTTCTTTTACATGTGTGTCTGAATATTAGATGTCTTAGTTCTTTTGTTTTCTTCCTGTTGAATATTTGTTTTTGATTATTAGCCTTAGTTACGTTTGAAAGAATACAACGGCAGAGACGTTTGTCATACTGAAAATGGTTTCATCCCGGAGTCATGCTTTACATCGGGGGTCTCAAACGGCTTTCATTTGACCAGCCCTTTTAAATACAGCAGCAGTGCATGTGGTCTGGATACTGTACATCTGTAAACAAAAAATACTAACTTTAGATATAAAAAAATCACCGGACAAAAACAACAGTGGTCGCAGGGCCACGTAAATCACTGCATCGTAAAACATAAAATAGACGCGCAAGAGAAACGAGATTCCATTAGGGAGTCCGCAGTGACTTTACGTTCTCGAAATATTATGACCACATTAGATGCATTTTGGAAGCGACTACATCTGTGAGCAGACTTTTTTTTCTCTCTCTCTTGTTAGCCAAAAGCAGGCTCACGGTTCACACTGACTATCCTAGCCTAGCCTATCCGGCTACATGCCTGATTGTCACCACGCACTGACGTAACGAGGCTACGGAGGCTGATTGTGTTTCTCTCGTCTTGAACGCAGTGACAGCGGCACTCTGTAATGAACGCCCGTCAGCTACGGATGCTGTATATCGAAATACTGCAAAAATTATATTGGTTTATTGTCCAGGCCTAGTTATATGTAGATGGATGATATGAAGGGCTTTAGAGACTTGCTGCTCGTGCCAGTTGAGGACTTTAGCTATGTCCTCGATAAAGTCAGCAGGACACCAATATCACATGGGGTAGCTGTGCTGATGATTATGGGAAAACGGGTTGTAAGCTGTAGAAATCTGCTTGTGTGACTGCTCAAACTTTGAGACAAGCAACCAATATATATATATATATATATATATCTCGTTTAACATTGCTTTACAGCTGATTTTTTCACACATCATGAAAAATAATTAAATGTACAATTATGGGGAAAACGTTTAGACACCCAATGAAACATTTTAAACATGGACATTTGGTTTTCATTTGAACTACAATGAGAGATTGACACTGGTTGCCGCCGAGTTCCATGGTTGCCTTGGTTTCAGTGGGTCATGTGATTTGGAATGGGGGTTCCGTGAGATCATCAGAGAGTCAGCAGCCATTTTCGAAGAGGGGAAATCGAAAGGCTTCAGCTTTGATGTTTGTGAGGCATGAGGATGCGCAGAGGGCCGTTTCCAAGATGAACTGGAAGGTGCTGTTTGGCAAGCAGGTGTGTGTCGGCCGGATGTACACCAAGGCTGAGAGACGGATGTGAGGCATACAGCCAGAGATCCGCCACCCTGTGCCACCCCCTGGCTTTGTTCCAAACACCGTCCCAGAAACCGGCCTGCCTTCACACCCTGTCAGATCTGTACCAGGCCACTGTGCAGACCCTCCGGCCTCAGTGCAAGCCCGAGGTGGTGCATCGTCAGACCAGTGATGCCGTGACACCACGGAGCAGTCAGATGGTTTGTGCAAGTGGAGACTTTACAAACGTTACTGCTCCAGTGGCAGACTCTGTGCCATCGGTGAAGAAATGTGCACCAGTGGTGAGCATCCCAGCTAAGAAAAGTCTCCTGGGGGATGAAGAATCACCAGCTAAACGAGCGTCCCAGCTGAAGTGAGCGTCCTGGTCAGCATGATCCCCTCGGAGGAGAGCGCCCCAGCTGTAGATGGTGATCCTGTTGTAGTTTCATCTCCAGATGAAGCAGCTTCTACACCTGCAACATCTGTGAATGATCAGCAGCAGAACCAGGAGACCACAGCTGTACCCACATATCCACCGGGTGAAAAGCTGACAATGTACATCTTGGAGTCCGCCGAGTTCGGCGATCAGATCATCTGTTGCCGCTGGTCAAAAAACTCCACCTGGAGCAGGCCAATGAGATCGCCTGGATGATCGTTCAGGCCATGAACAATTTCGAGATTATGGACTTGATCTCGGTTCCCAAGCTCCTGCAGTCCAAGGTTAAAAAATAAACGCTCTGCTGAAGGCTAGAGAAGCTGGTCACAAACCTGAAAGCCTGAAGATAATATATAACACAAACAACAAGAGGAGGAAGAGAAAGAAGAGAAATTACAAACACTAAATTGCTTATTAATAAATACATTAGTAATCATTATTTTTTTTTTAATAAACAATTTGAGTCTTGATTGTCATTTTGTTAAAGTGTCCACTGTGCATCTCCACATTTGACACACACACACACACGCTAGGTGGCAGTGAGCAGACATTCCCAGACCGGTGGACGTCCCCTATCCTCAGCATCCGGAGAGCAGTTGGGGGTCAGGACTGTGTGTTCCTCTAAACATAATTTGTCGTCCTCAGATGTGTGTGATGGCAAATTGCCCTCTTGGAACACAACAAATCCTCCTTCTACCTGTTCATCACCAGCCAAAAATCACTGCTACTTTAAAAACTAAACAAATTTTTGTATAGAACTAAACAGTCACATACACAGTTACATTTAAAAACCAACACTGAGATTGAGAATATATTTTAATACTTAATTAATGTGTGATTATGATGACCGTGAAAAAGAACACTATTTTGTACATATATTTAGACAACATTGGGGAAAATTTACTGTTGGAGTGATGGAAGGTGATGTATATGTGATTAGACAAACATAGGAACTGAACACACACATATGAACGAAGAGACTGGAACACACACATACAGACATATACACAAATAAGGCCGTTTTTTTTTCTTCGCTCCCCCCTTCTTCATCTTTGTTAATTTCGTACGTGACTTGGACGTTTTCTTAAAGTGTATGGATGCAGACGGGACGGAGCAGTACCACCAGACATCGTAGGGGCAGTGCAGATGCAACCATTTCCATATTGACACGACGAAAAAGAAAGCGGCCCGCTGCTAAAACATCTATAGGCTATATCTAAACGGTCTGCCCTGAAACATTGGTTCATTTAAAGGGTCTGGGAGCATTTTAACTACCAACTTATTACACAGATAATAAACACAAATACATTGATTCATAAAATAGGAATTATTAAAAGTAAAGTGCCATACAGCAATTTATAATAATGAGATTTATGAACTCTATAATTCATTTTGTCAGATGCTTGTTTAAGGCTGCGATGTTTGGCTTGTAAACGCTGATGTCGTTGTTATGGTCACGTGTGTATGTGGTGGAGTGATATTTGGAGAGCTTTGGTCCCTGTGCCATTATCATGTAATAGCAGAATTCATGGAACGTCTCTCAGCCAATCACATTGTAGGGTCGGAACTAACTGTGGTCTAATTCAACATGTAGAATGAGGGGTTTATTATTATTATTATTACTTTTTGTTCCTTGTGGTCATTTAATAAAAAAAACAAAACTTTTATTTGCAGTTTTGAGTTTGAGTTGTCTCAGTAATCTACCTTCTAAAGCTCAGTGTACTTGGGCAGCTGCCTAGTTATGCAGCAAGGCAGCTCACTAGGTTTTGAGACGGACCCAGGGTCTCAGGTACACAGCTGAAGCAACTTTACTGTTAATATTTTGTCATTTCTTTGAAATGTATTACTTTACGGAGTTGTACTAAATGAGTCAGTGCTTGCTACTTATGACACACATGACCGTCCTCCTGTTCATTTTTGCTCTTGTATCGACAGGTACATGAATACCTACGTAGCAAGCTGTGCTCACTCTATGAGAACGACTGCATTTTTGACAAGTTCGAGTGCTGCTGGAACGGGTCAGACAGGTACAGAGCTATATTTCACACTTTGTCACTGATCTTCTTCTGTTGCCAATGTACTGCTTATGATGAAATGCTTGGAGTCTCAAACCTATAGGTGTCCTATTGAATGTTGCACTGAAGCACCAAACAAAAAAAACTGGTACAAACAAGCCTATGCAAAATACATACCAACGCCACATATGTACATTACAATCCCCGCAACAGACCAGACATGACTGAACAAACCTTTGACTGCTCCCTGGGTCGCCCCATTCCCCAAACACACACACACACACACACCTCTAGGCAAGTATGTTCACTGCCCCCTAGTGTACTCTATAGTGTGTTTTAACTGCACAGATAGTTTAATGTTCTGAAAAAAAAAAAGGTATGGGGATTGTTTAGCTGGCATTCCATGGGAGCCCGGGGCGTCTATAAATTAGGGGTGCTGAAAAAAAAAGTCCTGGCGGTTCTGAATCAATTCGAAATGCCCAAAAAAACGTTTTTAAAATGTAAGTTTTATTTTTTTTTCCACTCCTACTCCTGAGCGCACTGCATATCGCATTACGTGTCCACTTGGCCACTGTTGAAGAGGACCGTCTAGGCCACCGTACAGCAAGTTAGTTAGCAGCTCCCTCGCTAGCAGACTAGTGCGCTATGACTTTAAAGTCTGTGTTTTATTTTCAGTTAAAAGTTTAATGCACTGTGGTAGACTGAAGTCTATGTTTACTTTTGTATGAATATATTTTAAATTATTTGTTCATTAAAAGTTTTTTTTTTTTTTTTTTTTTTTTTTTGTTTTTTTTACAAAAAAAACAAACAGCCAGCTAAGTGAACCTAATACTGGTCATTTAAGTTACAGAATTTTATGCTGACTCCTATTTATGGTATAAAAACATTTGATACAGTAAGGAACCTAAAAGTCTTGTTTTAAAAAAAATGCTATTTGTTTACATTGTCTTTTCATCGTGTCACATCATTTAAACAAAATTTATAGACCATTTAATTAGAAAAATCGTTCCTGAATGGAAAATCGATTCTGAATCAAATCATGAGCCCTGAAATCGGGATTGAGTCAACTCACCGGACACCGAGTGATTCGCACCCTTACTATAAATGTCTTTCAAGTGAAAGTGAACAATTTGCCTACTGTGCTTGCACACAGAGGAATGTGACCTCTGCATTTAATCCATCTGTGCAGTAAGAGACACACACCAGTGAACACTAGGGGGCAGTGAGCACACTTGCCCAGAGCAGAGGGCAGCCAAACCCTAACCACTAGGTCACGGCTGCTTTTTGATGAGTTCTGCCCGTTCATGTTCTGCGTTCATTCTGATGGGGTCCGACATGACAATGCACGAACACTCGTCTAGATTTGCCAAATTATATTTTCGCAGTTCTACAATAGTGTGTGTATAATAATATAATAGTATAATAATATCAACGTAAACACTTTTTTCTTTTTCTCCAGTGCCATCATGACCGGCTCGTACAACAACTTCTTCAGAATGTTCGACAGGAACACGCGGCGCGACATCACGCTGGAGGCGTCGCGTGAGAACAGCAAACCACGGGCCATGCTCAAACCGCGCCGAGTGTGCACCGGCGGCAAGAGGAAGAAAGACGAGATCAGCGTGGACAGCCTGGACTTCAACAAGAAGATCCTGCACACGGCTTGGCATCCTAAAGAGAATGTCATAGCTGTGGCTGCTACCAACAATCTGTATATATTCCAGGACAAAATAAACTAATGAGCGTGAGTATGGGGGATGGGAAACGAGAGAGAATCGAAAAATAAATATACCTACCTTATTCCCCCTCCAGCACAGGACGGAGGACGTGCAAAAAAAAAAAAAAAAAAATCTTGTACTTTCCATAGTCTAGTTCTTAAAGTCAGTAAGAGAATCCTACAGCCTTGTTGCTCCTCCCAGAGCGAGATCGACCCACTCATTGAATTTACACAGGGAAATTTTACCAGCCCCCTTCCCAAACCTTAGCCACCTTAAAAAAAAAAAAAAAAAAAAAGCCCAGGAAAAGGCCAACACTCATCCTCAGCACCGCCGAGCAGAAATAACAAAATCACAGAGGCCAAATAGACTTTTCAGCACCTGCAAGCTTGTTGTTTTCTGTTTCTTCTAGTCTGAGCCTTCATTTGTTCTAATTGTCAACCCAGACTGTGGAGCACACCAAGAGGAAAGTGCGTCTCCATCACAGTCTGAACCGCGCATATATGTCTCCGTCGCCTGGAAAGCTCCAGAAACGTAACGCCGCTTGTTGATGTTTGTCAACATTCCTTCCCCTGGCCTTAATCACAGGCCTCGGTATTATATCTTTCAAGCACTTATTACAAGTCTCCCTTTTTTGGTCAGTGGACAATTTTTTTTTTTCCTTTTTCCTTTTTTTTCCTCATCTCAATAACATCTACTCATTGACTGTCTAT
>JAOVVF010000051.1:7725281-7738473 GCA_028565595.1 Duopalatinus emarginatus
TTATGTTTGTGGTTGTAATGTGACAAAATATGGAAAAGTTCAAGGGGTATGAATACTTTTGCAAGCCACTGTATGTATTTCAGTTTATATACCTGCTCAGTTCTCATTTTAGTTATAAAGTATTTAAAGCCCCAGTGTGCATTTACTGAGCCACTTGTTCCTTGTTTTATCTACAGTTTTTGACTCATGTATTTTGATTCCTGCCTCGTGTTTTGTCTTGGATGTATTGTTTGTCCTGTTTTTTCATCCCTGTTTTTCATTTTTTGCCTTAGTTTTATTAAAGGACCTTCACTGATGTTCAACGACTCTTTGGCAGTTTCTGTGTACATGTGTACATGCTATGTTTATTTCTATTTTGGTAGGATAAGCTCGCTGGGTTACATTACTACATCTGTTAAAATATAAAATATATATTATTTTGAGCCACCAATCCATGGCACCTTTTTTTAATTCAGCACATTTGAATGTAATTAGGCTGCTCTTAAGGTTAAATGAAATAACACTGGTAATGACGGACATAACCGGATTAGTCTCCGAGAAAAAAAACTCCACCGTCTCACATACTGAGATGTCAGTTTGAGAGGAGCTTCTGGTGGATCTGTATGTGGATTATAGAACTGCATCCTTCCCTCACTTCCACAGCTTAGTGGTGTTAGAGAAATCTGATTATTCCCATTGTGCCTATTCATAAGGCAAATAAGTATAGTTACACTGGAGCGCTTTGCTTTATATCCGTTAAAATAATGAGTGAATGTCATGAGCAGGTTACGTTTCACCGTCACCTATATATGCATGTCTTCTAGTATGTAAACCTCAGATTCAAAGGGTGCCTTTTCTTTTAAATGAAGCAATCTTCAGCATCTCTAGGCTAATATACATACAGTGTTCTGCAGGACTGCATTAAAGCAGTGTGTTGTTCAGAGAGAGAGAGACGCTGAGCCCTGTGGTTTCTTGGCTTGGCTGTGCATGACCCCGCCTTTTATGGTTGGATTAAGGCCAGGCCACACTCCTCCACTCATCCCTACAGTGTACAAGAAGACGTAGGATGGAGCTGTGCAGTGTTTTATGTTGCTAGGCAGTGCTGGAGTCTAGCTACAGTTTGTGCAGTCAGCGGGTGATCAGTCCATTCGGAATGTTGTACCAGAGATCGCACTGAGCGAGAAGAGAGGCATCAATCTGCCTGTCTGAGTGAAATGTACATACTAAATATTCGAGTAATAGTGCCAGTGGAGCTGGATGGTAGAGTAGCAGTTTGTCATGTTTTACAGCATATGGTGCATTCTTCCTAACTCTGTTCCTTTAAATAATATGGTAGAACTGGGCTATGCCAGAAATCGCCTACCTCCATATGGATCAGCATGAGAAAGCAGTACTTTACTTCAGCAGTTCAGTATGCTATAAATACCTGGATGATGTATTACTTTTGCAGCCATTTTGAAGTATGCGAACAGAGCACACTGTGATCTGAGTCTGATCATCTATCCCATAATTCAACTTTAGTCTTAAAGGTGTTTGAAGCTGAAAAAAAAGCAGAAAGCCAGAAGTCGACTGCTTATACCCAGAAATATAATAATTAAAAATGTTATGATTATATACAACCTCAAGTAATGTTATTAGTCGCCTTGTGGGGAACGACAAACACGTTATTGATGTAACGTCAGTAAGTTACGTGACATTGGTAGGATGGTGGACGTAGTATATCTGAGATTGCATGCATACTGCTTACTTGCGTACTAAAAGAGCCTAATACTGTACTGGTCAAGCAGTGCACACTGGATCGAATCCACAAGACCCTTTGAAGACCCTTTGAAGAATCATTGAAGACCCTTGATGGTGTGGTACAGTGATAACATCATTGGGTTCCCATGTGAGAGACCTGGGTTTGATTCCCGATCTGGGCAGCCAGTCTGTGCTACACCAATAAGGGTCCTTGGGAATGACTCCTAACACTATGTTGGCCTACGTGTAATAATAATAACCTTGTAAGTCGCTCTGGATAAGAGCGTCTGCCAAATGCTGTAAATGTAATGGTACATTCCAAACACCTTTATTTCTGAGTGCATACCAGAAGGTGCAAGTGGCAGTCAGAGAAACTCGTCAAGAACCCATCAGATCCCGAACAAACAGAAACCAAAATGTGACACTGAACACAGAATGATTTCACCAGCAGCAACAAAATAAATTAGAATTTTCTGTATTTTATTTACACTGAAGTGCCAAAGAAAAACTGGTACACCAGTCTAATACTTGGTAGGAGCAAAGCACTGCAGAAATATGTTGGGGCGTGGTCTCCTAAGCTTGCAGAAATATTCTGTAGGCCACCGTACTTCCTGCAGAAAGGTCCACTATTGTGAGATCTGGTGAGTTATGTGTTAATGGCGAAACCCCAAATGCCAAAGATAAGTGTTCCTCTAACCATAATGTGGTGTCTCTAGACATGTGTGCTGGCACATTGTCCTATTACGAGAGGCCAAACCTATCAGAGTGAATGCAGGACATGAACGAGTGTAACTCATCAGGAAGGAGGAACACATAGCGTTCACTTGTCAGAGACTTTTGTAGATGTACCAGGGGTCCCAGTTAAACAAACACCATACTATTATGAAGCTTATAGATGTCTATGAACCGTAGATGTCTACAGCTTTATATATGCACTGGTGGACATAACCAATGGCATGTATTGGTGACCATGCTATGTATTATTCAGTGGATATCAATGTCAGCATTTACTACAATATTAAACTATATTTTAAGCAGTGTGCACATAGATTATGTAGTAGTTACTACGTCATATCCATACTTAGACCGAACAGAGACAGTGCACAATCATGCTGTTGCTACAGATATAACAGACAGCCTCGGATTCCCTCATTCTGCTTTTCTCACTATTTCGACTTCGCTCCATGTCTCATTTATCTATATATCAATCCTCCTACCCCGTTCTTTCTATCCTTTTATGCCTTTGTTCTTCCATTTTTCTCTTTCTCCCCTCTTCTGATCTCTATTTCTGTCTCTTCTCTCTTTATGTCTCTTGATCTCAGCTTTTCTCACGTCTCCGATTTCTCTTGTTTTCATGTCTCTCTCTTTTTCTCTCCCTTTGCTCTTTGCATCATCTCTCTGTCCTTTACTAACATCATGTCTCTCGCTTCTCCACTCCCAGCTCTCTCTCTCTTATTACCTATCCTTATGTCTCTCGTTCTCCTCTTTTTCCTTGTCTCACTGTTTCATCCTCTTTGCATCTGTCTTTCCCTATCCCCCCCCCCCCCCCTCTCTCTCTCTCTCTCTCTGATGTGAAAATTAACTACTGCTCACCAATTGCCAGGTGACTCATAGCAACACACCAAGGATAGGTGTTACCACAGTGATCAGTGTGTGCACGCGAGTGTTTGTGTGATGAGATGGAGAGTGGGAGAGATGGAGACAGAGTTGGAAATCATTCATTTAGTCAGCAGGTTTTATGGTTTCAAGCCTTGGGCAAGGAAAAACAAAACGTTATCTCCTCCTACCACCATTCTTTAAATAAAAATCCCAGCCATAAACTGTGATTTATACTACAGCAGCAGCATTTACTACCAATCTGCTACCAGTTCGATTATATTTGGTGCTTGTGCAAATACGTTTGGTGTTAATTAGTCTAATGCTGCATGATTACTAATCACATTGACAGTCTGAATCCAATTAATACATACTGTAGATGTGGGCAGTCTGACTACAGACAGCGGTAATTTCCCTGTTTTAGGTTGCCAAGTCATTCAGGAGACAGTTATGGTTCATTAGAAGATTTTAAAATGTTGTCAGTATTGGCTTTGCTAAATTGCTGCTGTGTGAAAGATTGTGGTGTATATGGTTCAGGGTGTATTACCATCTTATGCCAAGTGTTCCTGGGATGGTCTTCAGATCCTCTGGAACCCTGACCAGGGTGAAGCTGAAGATAAATGAATATATAGTATACAATATATGCATGTGTTCAACTTCTAGTACCAGTTTACTCTATCGAAACCAAATATAGTGATATAAAGGCTATGAAAAGACCAGGACAAATAGTGACCAAACAGACAGCATGCACAACCACAATCACTGTCTATAAAACCAACCACCAAAACAGCTCTGACCTGTCAAGACACCGGATCACTTTTGGTAGGTATTGACTACTGTAATACTGGGACATACCCCACAAGACTCTGACCCACTTGTCTGTCCATCACAATTTAGTCCTTGTCGAAATCATTTAGATCAGATTATTTCAATATGCTGGCACCTGTCGAAGGGTGGGATATATTAGTCAGCAAGTGAATAGTCAGAAAAAATGGGTCAGTGTGAGAATACTTGACAGGCACCAAATTGTGATGCATATATGAAATCAAAGCATCACCAAAATACCAGGTATTGTGGGGTGAGGTGTCCCAGTATACTGTGGTTAATACCTACCAAAATAGCCCATGGTAGGACACCTATAGTGAACCAGAGAAAGGTTCATGGGCACCCAAGGCTCACTGACGTGCATAGGGTGTGAAGGCCAGACCATCTGGTCTGATCCTACAAAAGGAACCTGATGTTAATGTCACAGCTCAGAGGTGTTTTAGTGGCTGTTATGAAAGGTGTTAATGTTATCATAGAGGAGTATATACAGTATATATAGTGTAGAGCAGTATATATGATAAAGTAGGAACAATTGGCTAAGATTGTGTTTAAAGTTATTATAAAAGATCCACATCACGTTAATTAAATGCTTTATTAATGTGTAAGCTTTTACCAATACCAATAACACTTAAACCATTTGGTCTGTCAATTGAAGACAGAAAGCATTGCCTTTCGTGTTGCTTAGCAACTGTTAACAGACTATAATTCATAAGGGAAGAATTGTATATTGTAAATACTTTTATAAAAGGATTGTGTTAATCAGATTGTATTACAGACATTTATATTCTTAGGCATAAAAATTAAATCAATTAAACTGTTTTACCCATGATAACACCTCTAGAACTCACTCACACTCATGGCTTTAGTTTTTAGGTGCAGGCTGTAAGTGAAAGTGAAAGTGAAATAATATTTTGATCACTGTGCAGTGGAATTAACCACTTATTAGGTCTTATTAGGAATCAGGAGGTGCCTTGCTCAAGAGCACTTTAGTCGAGTCTTGTCGGTTGTGGGACTTTAACCAGGGACCTTCTGGTTCCAAGGTTGGTTCCTTTACCATGAGCCTACAAACAAAGATTATCTGCCTTTTTTTACTGAGCTCAGTTTTTGCGATTTAATGTCTAGTTTAGCAAGATTTATATTTCTAGCATCCTTGCAGTAATGAGTAAATAGATCAAATGAATCTGAGTAAATGAACTGATTCATTCATATTTCAAATAAATTGTTTTCATAAATATGGAAAGCAACCAGGCATCATATCTAATGAGCTTCTGCTTGGTGAAGGGACATAAGTCTGGTTATGGCTTCGAGACCTTCTGGGAACCTTCTGGGAACTATACAGTTCACTCTAGGCCTGCTGAATACCATGATTAATGCATACATACACCTATCAGACATAACACTATCATCACCTGCCAAAACAACTCTGACCCATCAAGGCATGGACTCCACAAACCATCTGAAGGTTGTTCTGTGGTATCTGGCACCGAGATGTTAGCAACAGACCCTTCTTTGGGTCTTCTGTGGGGTCAGACCAGATGGGGTAGCCTTTTAACCCTATACACATGAGTGAGCCTGTATACTGGGACCAACCCACAAAATCCCTTGTTAATGATGCTAACCTGTTTGGTCTGAACCCACAGAAGATCCACAAAATGGTCTGGTGCAAATGAATGAGTCAGAGCTGATGAGTCAGAGCTGGTTTACCAGGTGGTGTTAATATTATGGCTGATCGGTGTGTGATGAGGAGGAGGTTTTCACTCGTCCTACCTTTACCAATGACGGTTTCTCACAGGGAGATATCACTGTATCGGGTCTGTATTTCTTTGGGACTGATATTGGTACATGCCCTCACACAAACATTAGCACCTTCATCATCATCATCATGTTCTGAATGCTGAATGCTTTTGTTGTCTATGTGTGTGTATTTATGTTTACATGCAGCCGGATAATCCGGTAATAATCCGACTAATAGCTCAATCGGAATAGAATATGTCCATGTATACACCTCAATTATAATAGAGTCGTCTGGTTGGGGCTCTTGATTACGTTTTCTTTCCGTTTTCCTTTAAATAATCTGTTAAATAGAAGAATAACAGCCAAGTAATTATAATTTATCTACATTCTGCTCATGTGCACTCTAACATAACAGAAGCTTACAATCTTCAACATGGCAGGAGCGAAAAACTGGTCAGCAGAGGAGATGAAGTTTATGCTTCAAACTTGAAAACAGTCAGCAGGGCGGACGGTCGTAAAGCTCGCAACAATGAGCTGTTCAGACAAGTATTTGACTCGGGGGAAATGTTTCGCGTCTCCTCTTGGACTAAACTCACGTAAAGCTTGTTGTCATAGTAACGCGTACAGTAAATGTTACTCTACGTATGCGAGTTGTATTGATCGGATTACTTGTAGCGTGCATGTAAATGAAGAGTTGAATCAGATTGTTGAGTAGAGTGTACATGTAAACACCTCAATCTGAATCTGTAATCAGAATGAATTCAAGAGAGAGAGATTGTGAAGTTTCTACTATGGCGGTTTTGTTCTTTTCTCACCCGCATGGTGTGAATTGTGACCATGTGCCCCCTGTGACATGTGGACTGATTTATCCAGTTCAGGATTTATTTTAGTACCATCATTGCTTAGGTTATTATTGCTTCTGTTGTTGTGTTTCTTCGTCTTCTTCTTCTCCTTCTTCTTCTTTTTCTTCCTGTTGTTTTTCTTCCTCCTGTTGTTCTTCTTGTTTGCCAAATATGAGAAAGCTTATTTTCATGTGTGTGTGCTACACAACTCCAGGGATGTGGGGTTGTGGGTTCGATCCTTGCTCTGGTCTCAGTCGGTAAGGGGTTTGGTGTGTCCTCTCCATGTCCTTGTGGGTGCCCTTGGTTTCCTCCAACCTCCTGAAAAACACACATGGTAGGAGAATTGGATGAGTTAAAGTGTGTGAGTGTATGAGTGAATGGAGGTGTGTGTGGTACCCTTTGATGGATTGGCGTATTCCTGCTCTGTGCATGATGTTTCCGGTTGGGCTCTGGACAAACCACGACCCTGACGGATGAAACGGATAAGAGAATGACTGACTACATGTTTTTGTTTTGTTTCCATTCATGAAAGTAAACTGTATTATACTGTTTATGTGCATTTCTTTCCCCTTATTCTTCAGTTGATTGACAATAATTAAGCACTGAGTCAGATTTTTAATTCTACATATGTGAATATTATAATTGTAGTGCTTCTCAACACACACCATTCCATCTTCTTCTTGCTGCTCGTTCAAATGGGTGGAGTCCATCCCGGGCTAATGTTGCTGTTGCCATGGTGACTGCATTATTTGGCCAGACAGTGAGTAGGGACATTTGGTTGGTCACCACGAGGAAACGTATGTCAGTGGACGGTCCTTACAAGGATAAAAAGGATAAGAACTGTGCCTGTGCCATCTGCAGGTCTAGCGTGTTATCTGAGTGTGTATCTGTGTGTGTGTGTGTGTGTGCATGACTATACTGTGTTTTGTCCTGTAGATGGATGAGATTAAGGTTAAAGAGCGCACTGTGCTCAGTCTGGAGAGGGACTTGGGTGTGCAGGCGGCTCACGCTCGGAAGCTGCAGCAGCAGAACCAGGCCGTAAGCGATCAGTTGGCCGTGATCAGAGACCTCAGCCCAAAGAAAGAGGTTCCGCATTCACCCGGTGCAGGAGACACAGCAGACAACACAGCTAACCCTGTAAGCAAATTTCACTCCCCACCTAACAATGTGCTCCTGGTGAATGTTGCACCTGTACCTGCTGTTCAGAAATCAGTATCAATAGCGTCTGGTTAGGACGTGGCTCTGGTACTCAACCTCAGCCTTATGATGATCATCATCAGAGTAACAAAACTCATCATGATTTAAAGAAGATTTAGTGCTCGGCAGCGAACGTGTTTGGATGGATTCTCCATTCTGTGTGATGGTGTGTGTGGTGTATATACAGTGTTTGTGGCATTTTATTGATTTTAGATCCAAAACCTGAATTTTATACGTGAAAGGAAAATTTAAAATCAAACCCATTATTACACTGTATGTTCCTTCTTTTGGTGACTAATTGTCTATATAAGTCCCAAACAATGTATAAGATCACCAGGCTATATTAGTCACCAGGTAAATAACGGTGATTATTATTATTATTATTATTATTATTATTATTATTATTATTATTATTATTATTATTTTAGACATCAAATCATTTTTTGTGTGTTTTAAAAAAATCTACCTTATTCATATCCAGTTTAAAAAAAAAATAAAGTAAAGGTTTGTTTCACCATTTGCAGCTGATTCTATAAAATAGTAATCAACTAAAATTACAACCAAGAAATGTTTCCATTTTTATTCCCCCAAAATGCTGAAACTCTCTGCGAAAGGCCTAAAAATACTCAGATGAAACAAGAACAGGCTCTGGAACATGACGCAGAAATAAAACCGTCTCAAAAAATATAAAACAATAAGCACATTTGCTATGATTGGTGGTTACTCAGAGCTACTAGTGGCCCAGATAATACATTTAATGAAATTTCCTGATTGGTGCATTAAGGCTGAAACCTCACCAACCCAATATATCAGTTTAAAGTACAAGACTGGCTTGGGTAACAGTATAAAAAAAATGAATTCAACCTTAAACCTTATCTGACAGAGTAATGACACACAATAATAGTACAGGATCTCACTAGACTGTTTGGAGTTTGTTGAAGATTGTTGGGTTGGTGTTGCATCAGACTGGATTTTGTAACTTCAGAACGCATGGCAACATTCACCACAACCTGCTTCAAAAGAAACCTAATGACTTTGACAACCACGTCCCTGTCTGTACTCACTGTAAACACTTTCCTGATTCACTGCTGGCTGCAGCACTGATTAATAACCTGGCAGGTTGCTCCGTGCCTCACTGGGGCTTTGTGTGTGTTCAAGCTTTCTGTTTTTCTTTTGCTGTATATATTTTATTTCAACCCTTTAGTTAACATTTCTAAACTATTTTACTACAACACCCCTGTCACTTAATCCTAGCATGTAAATGGACCTCTTATCTTTGTCCTTAATGCATTAAGAGAGAGAAACTCTGGCTAAAGCGCAGTCAGTACACAGCAGACTAACTTTAGCTCTTGCTCATTGCTTTTCCTCCCTGATTTTCTCCCTCGTTTGGACATGCCCAATTGCCACCAATCAGACAGGTGGATGAAGGCTATCACATGCCTCCTCCGCGTCATTGCTCTTTTCAAACTGCTGCTCTTGCAACATCAGGCAACACGGCCAGTTTAGCTCTCTAGACTCCGAATCACGGATGGCTGTGACATTATCGGGATTTGAACTCTCTTTTCCATTGCCCTTTATGGCCAAATAAGCTAAATTGGCTGAGCTTTGAGAGTGAGGGATGGCATACTCTCTATCTGGTGTCAATCACAAACCATAGCCAATTGTGGGTATGTGTGAGATCGTGTATGTGGAATAAAGCAAACAGTGTGTAATGCAGCACTTTGAAAAGAATCTGGTGACCTGGAGTGTGTCTTGGAGGAAGCATATGATGCCTTATAGTGTCTCTGGCTTGTAGCTGCTGTATGATGGGGGGAGCTGGCTGGCGAGAATTAAAAAACAAAAATCACAAAAAATTCACAAAATCACATTAAATGATTAAATAAGGTTTTTTTTGTGCAGAATTGATAAAAAAAAATTTAATCAAGCTTAGTGCATTATATTCTCCTCCCCAGTAGTTATCCCCTGCACATACTGTCTCTATAATATAGACATGAGTTATTAATTTATTTATAGATTGTCTCCTGCACTGGGTATGAGCCTCTCACCATTGTTAATTTGTATAATTGAGGTCTTTCTACAGTATATTGGATATTTAACCTAAACTCATAATGTCATATATAAAGCCCAGTATATTGTTTTAACAATATTGTCTACGTTACTGATATTGTCTTGCACTTGTAGACTGGTTTTCTAAGCAAAATGGTGGTGAGCCTTAAAGCGGATGTGAAACAGTCTTATTTCTCACTTGCTGAGTGTACGATTCACACATTATTCACATCTACACAGTGACTTCACACCTTAGCTTTTTTTTTCTTTGCTGTACTGTATTTGTACAGTTGAATGCTTTAAGTTATTCGATAGTTTGTTTGTGTTTTTATTTGCATTTATTCTGCAGCAGCTGCCAGTGGATTTGCTCTCTGTGGCCATTCAGTGCTTCGTGTTTCAGACGTATCTTACACAATATCCTCAGTGTTTACAGTGACAAGCTTTAGGGTACATTTCCGTCTTTGAGTAATTGTACAGCATTTCTGAGATTACAGAGAATACGCTCCAACTCCAAACTCACTACACTGTAATTTAACTTACACATGATGCTCAGGTCCTCTTTTGTTGTACTAGCTTTAAAGGAAACCACCTAAGGAAGTGATCACGGCATGACATCTCCATAAAATCCCAGATGAATTGGTTTTCAGTGCATCTCATTTATGTCTTCTAGGAGTTCCACCGTCCTATCCGAAATGTTTGAGACCTGACAGTTTTACACGATATCTCAGCATGTAGTTCCAGTTCTCTGCAGTGGGTTTGTGTTTCAGGTGCAGCAGTTGGATGAGAAGGACGCTCGGCGCTTCCAGCTGAAAATCGCCGAACTGAGTGCCATCATTCGCAAGCTGGAGGACCGCAACGCTCTTCTCTCGGAGGAACGTAACGAGTTGGTGGGTCACAGCTTCTTAGTCTAGTGAATGTAATGAGCTGGGGATTATACTTAGCTGGAAAAATGTAATGGGGCAGAACTTGCTTAGTAATTTGGCAAATAATTACCTGGATTGTCAGTTTGGGTTTAGGGTAACATGCTGATCTAATTGATGGTGTTTATTCGAGAGGGTGTGGAATTGGAAAAGTGGCAGTCAGGAGTCTTGGAGTTGTCCTGATTTTAATTTAAACCCACAATATTCCAAACACATGGTAAAGTAACCTCTGAGCCTCCACTGGCTTTAATTTTCCTAAATAAACTCAGTGGAACTAGCCAATGTCTAGAAAACAAACACAATAATAATAATAATAATAATAATAATAATAATAATAATAATAATAATAATAAATAACAATAATAATAAATAACAATAATAATAATAATAATAATAATAATAATAATAATAATAAATAACAATAATAATAATAATAATAATAATAATAATAATAAATAACAATAATAATAATAATAATAATAATAATAATAATAATAAATAACAATAATAATAATAATAATAATAATAATAAATAACAATAATAATAATAATAATAATAATAATAATAATAACAGCTATTATTATTATTAGTATTAGTATTTTATTTATATAGCGCATATATACTTTTTTGTGAATTTCCTTGCATACTATAGATAAGAGAAAAAAAACGAAAAATGGAAAAGTTGTGTGAAGTAAAGTAAAGTTTTCATCTGAGTTCTAAAGTAAGAGAGATTGGACCAGTCACAGTGACTGAGGCAGACAATTTCACAGACTTGGAGCAGCAGCACTGAATGTTCTATCACCCACAGATAACAGCCTAAATCCTGGGTCAGTCAGAAGATCTGAGTGTGAGGGAGGGACAGTACAAATGAAGTAGCTCACTGATGTAGGAAGGAACAAGACCATGTAGAGGTTTAGAAGTTGGAAAAACGATTTTATGTTTAATCTGGCAGATAACTGGTAGCCAGTGCAGTTGTTAAGGTCAGGTCTGATGTGTGCTGTGTGCTTGGTGAGTGTAAGGCTGATACTGGCACTGTAGGGCACTGGTAGCTCAGTGGTTAAGATGTTAGACTTCTGATCAGAAGATTGGGGTTTGAATCCCACCACCACCAAGCTGCCAACGTTGGGCCCTTGAGCAAGGCCCTTGACCCTCAACTGCCTAGTTGTACAAATGTGGTAAATATAAGTCGCTCTGGATAAGAGCATCTGCCAAATGCTGTAAATGTAAATGTAATACTGCATGGCTCATTTCTAGCAGTATTCTGGTTTTAAGTGTTTGAATCTTCGTCTATCTGCTCTAGCTTTGGATATTCCACGTAAATGACTAAGCATTAAGCACTAAGTCGATCTGGATAAGAGAGTCTGGTAAATGCTGTAAATGTAAATGTAAGGACTGCTGATTTTGGATGTACTGAATATAGTTGAGTGATATAGCAAGGAGACCATACAACAGAGAGTTGCAGTAGATATGATGAAAAAAAGTGAAGGCATTGACCAACATTTTGGTATCAGTGTCGTAAAAAAGAGAGCAGAGGCAGTGCAATAGCAAATATGAACAAATACAGGCTCAGTGAGGACTTTTAATTTAATTCTATTCAATTTTATTTGTGTTAGTTTTAAAGAAATATGGGATCTGGATTATACATTTATATCAATTTCCTCCCTGATGATAGAAGCAAGGAAAAACTCAAGCAAGGGAACAGATAGGGTAATTATAAATAATCCCTGATATATAAAATGTCCAAATGTACAACCAGGAGCTTAATTATAGTTATAACATGATGTTTTATTTAGTCAACTGTTCACTGATGGACAGAGTGACAGATGACTTATCCTGTGACTGTTTAGATGCATTATGGTCATCTTTAGACTGTCCATGTGGCTTCATCCTCAGCAGCAGTCAATTATGCTCAGTTAATGAAACTCTAAGCAGATATAGAGGATCAGGGTGGATCAGGCAGGTCCAGGGAGCAGAGGTGTTTTTTTTTTGTTTTTTTTGTTTTGTTTTTTTTTTAAACTTGAGCTTATAGGGACTCTATACAGATCATTAATGAAGTTGGAGGTATTCACTAAATGTGTTTTTGGGGCCTACTAAAAAAAAAAAAAAAAAAAAAGTGATGATTTTGAATAATCTTTCCCACTCTAAATACATTACATCCTCTAATAGCGGAACCTGTTCAAAAATATATACAGTGGCTTGCAAAAGTCTTTATACCCCTTGAACTTTTTCGTATTGTGTCACATTACAACCACAAACATAAATATATTTCATTGGAATTTAATGTGAAAGACCAACACAAAGTGGTATACAAT
>JAOVVF010000051.1:7758307-7765807 GCA_028565595.1 Duopalatinus emarginatus
ATTACTGACCACCACTGTCTGTTACACAGTTCACAGGTTTCCAGATTGCTTTCTGCCTTCTGTAATAGAGGGCGACTGACGGACCCGTAAAGCCTCCGGTGTGATCAGGAAAGCCGGTGATCATCTAAAGACTAAAGCTGAGCTCACAGCTTCGACTCAGACGTCTCATTCGGGACCTACAACTAGAGGAATATGGTGCTCTCTGTCTCTCTTTTTCTGTCTGTGTGTGTGTATGTGTCTCTCTCTCAAGTGGAGTTTTTAATCCTGCTGATCTACGGACTCTGCTCTGTGCGACTTCTTGCCTGTGGAATTCAAGGAGTCTGTAACTGAAGCGTGCTGTCCTTTCCCTGCTAAGCAGGTGGTGCTGGAAGCTGCTTCCCTTTGGAAGCCTGATGGAATGGACGTGTTACATTCATATCCTTCCCCCTTACTGTTTACACTCACTCGCTCTCTCTCGATTGGTTCCCTACAGCACACATACCAGTGCCTGCAGGTGGAGCTAGATATCCCTGATTCCCCCTCCCTCTCTCGATCTCACACACACATACACACACAAACACACACACACATACACACCCTATGTAACGGAACTGAAAGCCAAAACCCTTGGGTTATATTTGGGTTTTTTTGTTTGTTTGTTTGTTTTTTTTTATGTAAAAGAGCTGTGTTTCAAATAAATTTCTCAGAAGAGAACTGCAAACGTAAAGACATGTGCATTCTTGAATCCCGTTTGATACACTTAACCCTAAGTAATTTCAGTTGCAATAATACATTTATGGCTTAGTTTTGTTGAAATGTGGTTTGCTTTGCTATAGTTTTCATCTTCCGTTAAGTGAACACACTTGCCCGGAGCATTGGGCAGCCCCTATCCACGGCACCCACGGAGCGGTACAGGGGATCAAACTTGCCACCCCTTTTGGTCACAGGGCAGGTTTGCTAACCTCAAGCAACAGCTACCCCCAGTTGGATCAATCTATCTATTTATTCATTCATTCATTTATCTTATCATTTAAATCTTTTTAGGGTTGAGGCGGATCCAAAGACTGGATATCAGAAAATCTCGGGAGTACCAGGCATGAGGTTGGAATACACTCTGGATACCCTGTGTACATATCATGGATACAAAAATTCACAAGCTTTTTCAAATATAGGGACAATTAAAACTTTCCATACCATCCCTTTTCTATACCATTTTTTTTCTGATGGAGAGAGAAACTTGGTAACTGGGAGGAAACCCAAAGTCATAAAATAGTGGGAATCAGTGGAAGTCAGAATGAGTACAGGACATGAACAGAAAGGAGGCACACATACATAATGTCGGAGACGTTTGGAGATGTACCAGGGGTCCTATGGAATGCCAGCTTAACACACCCTATACTATTATGGAGCCACCACCAGCCTGTGTTTTGCCACCTCAGTGTATAAAAAGCTATATATTGAATTTCAATAGAGTTTGTTATAGTTCTGTCCTTTTCTTTTAGGAAATATTTTCTCAATACTGAACTAATGCAATATTACTATGAAATGTACAGCAACAAGTTTCCTGAAATCAGTCTTTCTAATACCACAATGGGTCTGTCTCATAGACCTAGTGAGCTTTCTATATAGAGAGCATTTAATGTTATTCTATACACAATCCTGATAAGCAGCCTGTCTCAATTCTTAGATGACTTAAAATGCTGCCTACTTAAACACCTTATTCTGACTGTTTATTCTGACTGAGTATCAAAGGAGCTCTGCGTGCTGTGAGCAGCAGCCTTTTTTTTTCCAATGTAAATAATTTCCATTACTTTTTTTCCTTTTTCATAAAGGTGTACAAGTGTCCCTTATTTGCAATTTTGGGTTTTTCAGTGACAGTTTAACACTTCAAGTCTTTGCCTGACATTTTTTTTATAATTGCAGTAATAATCATGGTCAACAGGGGGCTCCATATTCCTTCTTACCATAGTCATTGGCTTTAATATTCACTGTAGACTTGTTCAGGATGAACAGCGCATCACCTTGGTGGTCAAAGAGCCTTCATATCGGACAGTCAACCCCTGCAGCCCATGTAACCTATGGTGGATCTCGCTATGTTCTTCACTAAAATATCAAAGATTAAATATCAAGATTAAAAAAAAGAGAGAGATATGTTAGTTTCCATACCATACAAACTGGTACAGCAGTCTAATGCTTGGTAGATCCCCCAGGAGGCACAGACTATTCTGTATTCAATGAACACCATACTTCCTGCAGAACAGTCCACAATTCTGTTGCATTCCGATGTGTAGGATTTCTGTGTTTCATGGCATCCCAGATGTGCTCAGTTGTGATCTGGTGACTTAGGTGTGAATGGCAAAACCCCAAACTCAGACGAGTGTTCCTCTAACCATAATTTGGTCTCTGTAGATGTGTGTGGTGGTGCATTCAGAAAATCATCACAGAAAGCCCAAAACACAGACTGAAGATCCACAAAAGCTGATCACATCCATCAACTGGACACCTGATAACAGCAGAAAGACCAGATAACCTTTTTTCAACTGCCAACTGTCCAGTTTAGGCAAAATGAAGTTCTGGACCTGTTTTTTTATTAATCGAATTTCTGCTACCTGATCAGATCTAAAGATGTAAAGAGAAGTATGCACTGCAGTCAGAAAAAAACTGGTACACCAGTCTAATACAAAGCATGGACTCCACAAGCCTGTGGAAATATTCTGTAGGCAACAAACACAATTCTGTTGTATTCTGAGGTGTAGCACTTCTGTGTTCCACAGTGAGTTACATGGCATCCCAGATGTGTTTAATAACAAAAGATTTGGTGAATTAGGTGGGAATGATAAAACCCCAAACTCAGATGAGTGTTCCTCTAACCATAACTTTGTGTCTCTAGACATGTCTGGTGGTGTATAGTCTTGTCAGAAGAAATCAAACTCATCACCATTGATGTAGAACATGAAGGGGAGTCACTCATAGTGTGTACCTGCCAGGGATGTTTGTGGATGTACCAGGGGTCCCATGGAATGTTCAACAAACAAACCCTATACCATTGTGGAGCCACCACTAGCCTATGTATTTTTATATACAGTATATTTATTTTTTTGCTTTTATTGCTAAGAACTTCCAGGATATTTTCGGACCATTTTTCTTTTATTTTACTGGCATAACTTAGGCAGATCTTGTTGGTCGTATTTGATTTGAAAAGCAGATTCTAAGGTGGTCAGGTGAAACATGACTTTCGGATAACAGCAGTGTGATTGCCTACTGCAACGACACTAATAAAAATAACTCAAACTCAAATCAGTTAAATATGATATAGTGGACAAAACTGATTTTTCTGTTATCCTCTTTAGCAAACAGTGGAATACATTCAGTTAAATTTGTGTCATTTTCTATGAACTGAAGACCACATACACTTTTGTGTCAGCTAAGGGTAAGAATAAAAAAAGACGACAGGACAGGAGGAGGAGGATGATGAGGAGGATGAGGAGGGGTAGATGTGGTCTGGTGAAATGTAGGGCTTTGTGTCTGGCCTTTAGGCCCTCAGAACTGTGTCAGTGGCTTCAAACTGTGAGTGAATTCACTCAGGCGGACTGACTGTGAATAAAATGAAAGATTAAGATAGACAGAAAATCCAGCAATATTAAATTCACGCCTTTGTTCTGTGATGGGAAATGAAATGAAACATGCACTGGGATATAAGTAGATTAGGTCAGAAATCTGAAAGTTTGTGAATATTAATACAGTACATTATTATTAAGAATTTGGATTTTGGATAAGTGGACATGTTATATAAAACACACACACCTTTTTTTAGCTTTTGTGTGCATTCATGTGTGTATTATGAGAGCCTACCAACACACAAACTGATAAATAAGACAGCCTAGTCAGTTTTGTGTGTGCTGCCTAGAAAAGAAAACATGGCATTTAACAAACCGTTCAGATTTAGATCCCCTTTTCTATGTCATCTGGGGCCTTATTAAAATAATAGCACCTCTACTATTTAAATATGCACACCTACCCCACCTTGAGATTCAAATTTGTGAAGGGGCACCAATTTTTTTATTGAATGAATGATTTTTTTTTTGTGCAAGTCACCGATGCTTTACCATTAAGACAAAGTTAAGAAAAATTTCATGCTGTCGGGTGAACAGACCAACACACTTCAGTATTAGTGCCCAGTCTGAGAGGACAGAACAACAGAGAGGACCAACTTCATTTATGATAATAATGTCCTAGCTACAGTCGACAAAAACCTGTAAGTGTGTAAGTAAACTTTGTGTCTGACTGTTTGTCATTACATTACTGACTGTTACAGCTTGGGTCAGTACAACATGTGATGTCACACTTTCAGACGTTCAAAACGGCAAGTTTAAGATATCTGACCTCACTCCCATCCTTTATAATACACAAACCCACTCACTCATGTAAGAAAAATCCATGATCAAAAATCCATTACTCTAGTTATCTGGTATGAAACAGTTATTTCCAAAGGGAGCTATGCTGAAGTGAACACCATGTCCATTATTAGCACGTTAGCTGGCTAGCTAACAGCCAAATGTTGGCTGTCTGAAATTGTGTACTTCCATACAGAACATAAGAACAGGTGGTGTGTCTGAATATGTAGTATTTATTAAACGGTACGTATATAGTCCCAGGATGACACACTGCATCGGCAGCTATTTAAGTATGCGAATACTGTACACTGTGTTCTGTGTGATAGTTTATCCCATAATTTAACTCCAGCTAGGAAAGTGCTCAAAAAGGAAAAATAAAAAGGTAGAAAGCTGTTTACAACCAGAAAAAAAAATATGATGATGTACAACTCATTTTAAAATTATCAACATAAAATTATGCCCACCATTATTTAATTTTTGGACTGAAGTCTTCTCTCCATTGTCAGGAGTGCTGGGAATACAATGCTACCCCCAACACTGTTAAAGCTATATTTGGTAATCAGGATTGTTAGTCCTGAAGTACTGTTCTGATTTTGTAGCATTTGTAACTTTACTGGCAAGGCAATTCATTCTGTTGAAGTGGAAACTTCTGATACCTCCACCCACCCAGAATAGATCAGAGATGTCTTTTAGTACTGCAACTTGGACTGGATTCCATGCACCTTGAACCCAAAATTTGAAAGATCCTGGCAGACTCTGTTCACGTTTATAGAAGGATTTACAATTACAGCTTTACCGGAAAGTCTGATTCTCCTTGTTTCTGGAATTCTCCCTGAAATCACCATTTGTTTGACCACAAATAACAGAGTAATATGGTGAAGGGCAACATGTGTGCAAATGTATGATTTATTTTATTTTATTTTACTTTATTTTATGCTTTTCCGGTTTACTACTTCGCACTGGATCCAATCTAGTACATACGATTTAAGTCTGCTACTTTGGATGCAGCTATTACTGGGATTTATTGAAAATTGGCAAACAGCAAACCGGTGCCACCTACTGACATGGAGTATGGATCAGAGTGTCTACTGTTCCAATATCCAATTAAAAACACCCCTATATCTTCTCAATCAAATAGGTTATCTTAACATACTGGACATTTATTTATTGGGGCCCTTTTGTAGCATATCTGTTTAATTAACATTTGCTTTTATCTGTCTGAGATCTAGCTAACAAATCTGACTCAGCTAGCTAATGTCTTACCGCCATATAATAAGATGTGAGATGAAAAAATATTTTGGATTGTATAATCTGTAGATCATTATCATGCTGTTTCTTTAGAAGTGCAAATGAACGGTCATCCAAAATAAAAGTACACATTTTTACTAAGATTGATTATATAATTTTATTATTTATAATACAATTATTATTATTTTATTATTTATCATAAAATTATTATAAACATATATGTAATATATTAATAATATTAATAAATATTTATTATTATATTATTAAATTATAAACATAATTATTTTCTAAAAATTAGCATTACAGTGATCCACACACGGAATCACTGTAATAAAGGTACATGTAGTTACTTCATTTTCACCCTGACACCTCGGTAGTGTTTATTTTTACTGGTACTATTAGTACTAGATGAAGGTGGAGTACTGGTGTTATTAATTTGGTGTCTGCCTACTATGTGATGGTTACTCATCTGTGGTCTACTAAGTGCTGATGCTCCAGGGGACACAAATAAACCTGTAAATGTCTTGATACAGTGTCAGCTTTTTGCCAACTGGATCCTTATGTCAAAATAGATTAAAGTAACCTTTCGGGCTTCGTGTCTGTGTGTCTGTGAGTGTGTGTGTTTTCCTGTCTGCACACATTGGTGTCCTCATTTCTCAGGGGACATGCTTATTCAAGAAGAGCAGTGTCCTCAGCACCCGTACTACAGAGTGACCTAGCTTTTGAGTAAATATCTTTGAGACAGCCTTTGGCTTTTTTCTGAGAGCATTTCCATCACCAGATTCCACTCCACTATCTTGGAATTTATTCTTGTGTTATTCCTGAGAGCGATGGCTGAGAGGAAGCTGTCTGATGAGGACGCTGGACGGACTCTGCTCTCTGGGCTGGGCTTGAGCAGTCCCAGACCGCGGGTCATGTTAGGTGGCATGTTTTGCAGTGTGGAAGGAGCTTTTGAAAATAAAACTCTCAATTTCGAGTCATTCAGCCAGAGCTGTGCAGGAAGACAAACTGGGAACAGACGTTACTCACACACTCTCTGCAAGAGCAGCACTCACACACCACCATCCAGATGTGAGGCAGCAGAGCCCCCTGGTTTACCTGAGCAAACCATCACAGACACAGCAGAGGAGCAGCATGTGTGTGGAGGAGGCCCACCAGGGGTAGGGTTTTTTTTTTTTTTTTTTTTTGTTTTTTTTTTTTTAATAGTTTTAATACAGCCATTGTACATATGCATGTAGCCTATTAGTATATGTGCTCTGTAGTAGTCATCAGATGTGTGTAACTGGCCAGGATGTCTTCTGTGTACGGTTTGCATGTTCACCCCTTATCTGCATAGGTTTCCTCCATGGTCTCCAGTCTCCTTAAGTATTAAGAGGAACGGGAGACACTAAATAGCCCCTAGGTTTGAGTAATTGTGTTTGTGCCAGTGTATGAACTGGCGACTTTCCAGGGTGTCTACCAGCCCCCCACAGCCCAAAATATGAACACTTTCAATAGTGAACTTTCTAAAGATTTAATTAAACGATTATGCATTTGAATAATAATAATAATAATAATAATAATAATAATAATAATAATAGTAAAGCAACTAAATGAATAAATACAGAAAATAACAAATGAGGTCATTCCCTAGGGACCACCAGAGTGGTCTCCTGGAGGTCCAGTAGCAGGGTGTGGTACTCAGTAAGCAGATGGCGTTTGCCTAAAGGAGGATGTTTAAAGAGAGGAGAGGAAGACTAGAAGAGGAGATTTGCCTTCTGCCCCATGGCATAGACGCTGACACCCCAAACAACCCAGTAGTAGGATAAGCTGCTTAGATAATAATGATGTAGCAGAGAGGTACAATTGAGAAGTGAATTTCATATGGTGAATTTTCTCA
>JAOVVF010000051.1:7768307-7770131 GCA_028565595.1 Duopalatinus emarginatus
CACTACAGAGCACTTTTATAAGTCACTCTGAATAAGATGTGGTTTAGATGCTATAATTATAAATATAAATCTTCTTTACTGTGTCATTCAGGCAGATTGGAGAGAACCTCATCGTGCCCAGCGGGGTGAAGACTGTGGATGCCTACGGGCACATTGTCATCCCAGGGGGCATTGATGTGAACACCAGCTTCCTAGCACCCTATTTGGGAATGATGCCCGCTGATGACTTTTACCATGGCACACGAGCTGCCCTGGCAGGAGGCACCACCATGATCAGTAGGTTAAAGCTGAATTATGTGTGGTTGGTGTGGTACAGCGGTAACATTACTGGGCTCCCATGTGAGCGACCTGGGTTCGATTTCCGATCTGGACAACCAGTCTGTGCTACACCAATAAGGGTCCTTGGGCAAGACTCCTAACACTACGTTGGCCCACCTGTAATACCAGTAACCTTGTAAGTCGCTCTGGATAAGAGCGTCTGCCAAATGCCGTAAATGTAAATTTGATTTTAAAAAACTGGTACAGACGAGCCTATGCAAAATACATAGCAAAGCCACTTATTTGCGCCGTTGGTTGCATCCGTCAGTGTGTATATAAAAAGCGATGGACATCTATGAAAGCTTTAAAATATTATCAGGTTCATTTAGCTGCCATTCCATGGGACCGCTGGTATGGTCCCACCACCACCACCAAGCAGCCACTTTTGGGCCTTAAACAAGGCTCTTAACCGGCAAGTGCTCGGGTTGTATAAATGAGATAAATGTAAAAAATAGTGTTAAATGCCATAAATAGTGTGGATGTGTCTGATTACTAGAGCAGGAGCTGTGTGTGTCTGTCTGTGTCTGTGTCTGTGTCTGTGTGTGTGTGTGTGTGCGCGTGTGTGTGTGTGTGTGTGTGTGTGTGTGTGTGTGTGTGTGTGTGTGTGTGTGTGTGTCAAGGTGAAAGCTTGCCCTTTCTAATTAAAATCATGAGAATCAGGGCCACAGAGCTGTCACAAAGTGTAATCCTTTTCCACTTCGTCTCCTGCCACAAAAAATTTAAAATCGCCCCTGATCTGTAGTTTGGATTATGTGCCAAGTAGAGAGCCACTGAACAATTTAGAGGCTTAATTTCAAGTTATTAAGTCTTAATAATTGAATTTAAAATTGTCCTTCTTTTATAATACCGACACAGTACATAGCTTCTTGTTGGTCTTTTCTGTATTAGAATATGAATAAGCCTTGTTAAAGGCAAAGACATTAGCTGTCTGAAAATAATGTGTTAAATATTTTATAGCACCCACCAGTCAGATATACGTATCTTTTGTCTTTCTCTCTGTAGTCGACCATGTTGTTCCTGAGCCTGGGATCAGTTTGCTGACTGCTTATGACCAGTGGAGGGATACAGCAGATAAGCGCTCATGCTGTGACTACTCACTGCACATGGACATCACCCGCTGGCATGAGGGGATGTTCGAGGAGCTCGAATCTCTGGTCAAAGATAAAGGTAACTGTTTTTCTTATTTAGTACCACAAGCTATGTCTAAATCAGGACTAAGCAACATAGGCTTGTTGTTAGGGAATAAGCCGGAAGGTCCCTAGTTCGACTTGACCGAAGTGCCCTTGAGCAAAGCATTCAAACCCAAACTGCTCCCTGGGTGCCAGGTTGCCACCCATCACTCTGGGCCCTAGTGTGTGGGCTACTAGTGTGTGTATATATATATATATATATATATATATAAAATTCAATTTAATTTTATTTTATTTAGATAGCGCTTTTAACAATGGACATTGTCCCAAAGCAGCTTTACAAAAAATAATAAAAAGGGTTAAATATATATTTATA
>JAOVVF010000051.1:7804767-7817815 GCA_028565595.1 Duopalatinus emarginatus
TTTATTTATTTATTTATTTATTTATTTATTCATGAAATGCTCGGGTTTACTCGCAAGCTCTTGTCTAACTTTTTTTCCACGCCCTGTGACCGTTTCTTGCTATAACGAAGCCCACAGACTGAACACACACACCTTGCCGTGCCTGTTCGCGTCACCTGCGGCTCAGTGAATCCTCTCCTCCTGGACTCAGATACTCCAGACGAGTGTTTCTCTGTTCATCTGAACATCATCTTGTGTCTTGGCTGTTTCAGTGTGGTGACACAGTCTGTGTGGTGCTGCTGTGTGTAGATTCTCTGTCTCGTTGGAGCTTTCGTCAGAAAAGCGTGGAGACGGGACTGTGTAAAATAGATGGACGGGACGGGACGGGTCTGAAGCCACCCTCGTTAGTGGCTAAGAGCAGGACGGACTCTTTAGATCTTATTCCCTCGCTTTCTTACACGACTTACACGTTTACCCGGTGCTTCCACAATCCTGCGGCTGACCTAATGAGGCATGTTAGTACAATCCTGTGGACATCTGGGTAGGGATTTAAGTATCAAAGCTATTAAACCCTGTACACCAGGATTATTCGGTCTGAGGGGAGGGATGGGAAGTGTGAAGATCCGATAAGGTTCACCGGTAATGGTGGTCAGTGGGGAACAGAGTGTGGATGAGTTTATTCTGGACTGTTACAGATATCTGCTTTGGAACGCTGCTGTCTTCTGCTCATGTGCACTTGAATGTACTAGGCTAATATACTGCGTTGTGCTAATTCCCAGTTGCACAAATGGACCAGAATACAGTAGTTGGTTAGCACTGCTTGACTTCCTTAATACGCAGCTGATGCGGTGTAGTAGTTTTAACAGAAGACATGGAAAAGTCAAGACATTTCATCTTGCACTTTTCCTCACAAACAATAGGGGGCTCTAAAAACAACATACTGCCTCTTTAAGAAAATGGCATACTGCCCCTTTAAGATAGACAATCTTTGCACTGGCATGTCTGCTGCATAGTGTGATGGAAAGCTATTTAATGTTGTTTTTTGAGATACACACACACACACACACACACACACACACACACACACACACACACATATATATATATATATATATATATATATATAATGTGTGTGTTTTATATGTGTATAAAAAAAAATTAGCTGGTGTTGTCTCTATAGGTGGCTTGGTGGTGTAGTCGGTAGCACTGTCACATGCTTGAGTGGGTTTTCTCCGGGTACTCCGGTTTCCTCCCACAGTCCGAGGACATGCATTGGTCACTCATAATTGCCCGTAGGTGTGGGTGTGTGTTGGCTATACGATGGATTTGCGACCTGTCCATGGTGTACCCTGCCTTTGCTGATAATTCTGGGATTCTGGGCTTTAGCCCCCGTGTGCTCGACCGCCGGGTTAAAGCCGATAAGAAGAAGAAGAAGAAGTTGGTGGCTCCATAATGGTATTCAGTTTGTTTAGCTTGCATTCCATGGGACCCCTGGTACATCCACAGACGTCCCTGACACCATTTACACCAGTTACATCAGTTCATGTCCTGCATTCATTTTGACAGGTTTGGACTCTTCCAACAGGACAATGTGCCACCACACGACTAGAAACAGCAAATTATGGTTAGAGGCACACTCAAAACTTATGAATTTGGAGTCACCAGATGTCAACATTATCAAGTATGTTTGGGATGCATACAGGAGAATTGTGAACCGTTCTGCAGGAAGTCTGGTGTTCATTAAGTACAGAATATTTCCACAAGCTTGAGAAGTCCATGCCCTGTTAGGGACCTACCAAGTCTTGGACTGGTGTACCAGTTTTTCTGACACTTCAGTGTATAGTTTAGACACTCCTGAACCTGTAAAATATGTTTATTTTTTCTAGTACTGCCAAGAAAAAGCCTGGTGTAATCAATCAGTGTGAAGCAACCATAACCAACCAGGAGGGATGCCGCAGCACCTGAAGCTATTTTTCCCTGTCAGATTTAATGAAGTGTCTTTCATCAACAGGAAATCATCACAGACCTTTAGAAATCCCCTGTCTTACACCTACGGCATGATACCATAAATACTGATCGGTGACACCGGGTGGTGGTGGTGGTGGTGGTGGTGGGGGGGTCGATCTGTACAGGATGTAAGTCGGTATCGTTATTTCGGTAGCCTGCGGCGAAACTCGAGAGAAGGTTTGTGAAGAAGCGGTGCCAGCTGAGCTAATGAGTCCAAGCTGAGGTAGTGTGGTGTGTCGTGTGGTGTGGTGTGGCCTGGACGTGGTTAGGGGATTGTTTTATTTCGGTTTATTGCCTGTCAGCTCTGCAGCAAGGACACGGTGTAGATATGTTAGGAAGTAAACGGGTGGCCGCTTTGACCCTTGGCTGGGTGCCGCGTTCGGTAACAGACGAGCTTCGCCAGTGCCAGTTGGAGACGACGAGGACACCGAGACGAGATAATTGATGCCACATGACCTGAGGACAGAGGCGGAATGCTTCATTGGCTCACCTCGGGCTGCCAGACGGGACAAGCTGCTGCAAAGGACTCTGGGTTCTCAGCGCTCGCTGCCTCATTTCTACAGACTAATGAGAGAATTTGGATGTGTTCGGAATTTGGATACAGTCTAAACAATATCATGTGGTCGTCACGTCTAGTGTGGCACGTTTTCTGGTCCTGGATAGGAGAATTATATAGAGATTAGTGTAAAGTCTCGGTGTGTGTGTTTGTGTGTTCATGTGTTTGTGTGTATGTGAGACTGAGAGGTTTGGCCTGGCAGCTGCTTAGTAATCTCACAGTTCCCCCTGAATGTTAAGCCTCCTGTCTGCGCTCACCAGTGACTCAGCCTGCATCTGCCAGTGTGAGTCGGTGGCGTCTCGTGGTCTATGTGTGAACACGTGTGTGCGGCTCCATCTTCGAGTATGTAGGCAGTGTCACAGTCTCTCCCAGACCTGAGTCGGGGTATATAATTGAATAACGTTCCACATATATAAATAAATTTCCGTAGAAAACGTTCCGGGTTTTCTCACTCATTTGCCGAGTCGAAGGGCCTAATCGAGGTCTCTGGTGTCCCGTTCTACACGTCTTTCCTGCTTTATGAGCAAAGGCGCTGTTCTTGACATGATTGATGAAGCGTCGTACGAACGATAAGCATCACGTCCAAGGGCACCAAGCATGAATAAGTGCGTCTAAACTAAGAACGGCGAACGAGATATATGGGTATGTATATGAGAACCCAGTTCGCTTGAACCTTTCTACAGTAAACATGCTGCTGGTGAAGCTTAAGCTTAAGGTTTGTACATGTACCAGTTCTTAAGTAAACACCGAGTGCATGTGACAATGTCAGGTGACCTCTGAACATGTGCAGGATGACTGGTATCGGTAGAGTTGGTTTCGGGAATGTGACGAAGCTGACAGCTGAGGGCTTCTACAAAAACTACAATGAGACGTCCTACTGTCCATGTTGAAGATTTATGGTAGAAGACACTGAGTTCAGACAAATAAAGAGCAGGTGTATGTTCTTTATCCTTCATTTTTGTATCTTCATTATCTGCCACTTAGGTAGCAGTAAGTCTTCTTGGGGTTCAAACGCAGCCATAACATTAGAACCACCTGTCGTTGAGTCATGGAGTCCGCAAGACCTCTGAAGGTATTCTGTAGTATCTGGAACCAAGACGTTAGCAATAGATACTTCTCTGGATCTTCTGTGGGTATTGGACCAGCCTTTATACCCTAAACACATGAGGGACATTTGGAGGCCCATGACCTTGTTGCCGGTTCACTAGTTGTCCAACAGGACAATGCACCACCAGACACTTCTAGACACCAAAACAGCATCTGTCGTTGGGTATCCCAGTATACAGTGTATACCCACCAAAAGTGGTCCAAGGAAGGACAACCGGTGAACCAGTAACAGGGTCATCAAAGCCCAAGACTCACTAATGTGCTTGGGGTGTCTGTTCCGATCCTACAGAAGATCCAAAGCAGGATTTGCTGCTAACGTATTGGTGCCACCAGGTACCACACCACCCCTTCAGGTGAGGTCTCATGGAGTCCATGCGTCGACGAGGTGTTTTGGCGGATGGTGTTAATATGCTGGCTGATTGATGTGTAATAGTCAAAGTCAAGATAAAAGTAAACACTCATGCGTAAATAAGTATCTCCGCGTTTTATACCTCGGGAGTTTGTATGCTCGTCCGTTTTCGTTTGACAGAAAGAACGAGTACAGGGTCACAGAGTGGATTTTCAAGCCTTCCTTGGAGAACGGAGCTAAATCAGGCACCATGCTAACCTACTTTACTGCAAACCCTGCCACTAACAGATGGTAGCGTTGCGATTCTGGCACTGCCGATGTCTGTTGTTTATTTGCTCGGGCTCATGCAGGCTTAGTCATCGTAGTAGATTATATGTCTCAGTATTGATTAATCATACGGGTTAGAGCACACGGTCTAGTTGTTACCCGGGGCAACGTTTCCAGCAGTTCACCGTAAGTGCGTTGTAAGTTTATATTTTGTGGTTAGGTTATTGACTAAACACTATGAACCTCCGCTTGTGCCTACAGCAAACTCTGTTGATTTTAAATGGCACCATGCCCACAGATGTCACTGTATAACCAGACACACGGCATGTTCCTCATCCTTTGCATGCTTGAAATGATTCACACTCATCAGCCCTTACATCGGAGTTTATACAGAGGCATAATACATGTAAAGATATACATCTGTCTATATAGATAAGCCTTAATACATGAAGTATAGGGTTTGTTTCTCTGGCATTCTATGGGACCCCTGGTACATCTACAAATGTCTCATAGGTGAACACTATACGTCCTTCCTTTCGGACGAGTGACACCAGTTCATGTCCTACATTCATTCTGATGGGTTTGGTCTCCTTCGACAGGACAATGCACCACCACACACTTAACCAAATTACGGTTAGAGGAACATTCAGTAGATTGCAACATATAAGACATATAAGAGATTATTTGATAATTGTGGGTTGTGGATTTTGGTATAATTAATAGAATAATTAATTTTGCAGCCTACATATTAGTGACAGTGAATTATTTGCCTACTGTGCTTGCACACAGAGGAATGTGACCTCCGCATTTAACCCAACTGTGCAGTGAATGAAGTGTGTACACTCGCACACCAGTAAACGCACTTGCCCGGAGCGCCCGGGGAGCAGTTAGGTCACACTTCGGTTGTGTCCTTGTCCATTGTGTGGATCGAACCCGGGACCTTTCAGTCACGGGACCGGTTCCCTAACCACAAGGCCACGGCTTGCCCCACATTAGACTGACATCGGTTTTGAATGTAAACATGTCTTATATAAGGTTTTGTTTTGTTATGAGACCAGAAGCATTTGTGAGGACTTCTGACATCTGTGTGTGTGTGTGTGTGTGTGTGTGTGTGTGTGCTTGTTTTTGTCATTGTGTCCATGAAGCAGCTGTCCTCATGTATGTTCTTCTCATATTTCTTCTATTTCTATTTCTGAAAATGTGCAGGGAAAAAAAATAAGTGAAAGTAAAGTGAAGCGATTGGCCTACTGTGCTTGCATACACACACACACACACACACACACACACACACACACACACACACACACTAGGTGGCAGTGAAGACACCTGCCCGGTGCAGTGCGGAACCCCTATCTATGGTGCCTGGGGAGCAGTTTGGTGGTTAGGTGACTCGCTCGAGGGCACTTCAGTCATGTCTTGTCAGTAGACGTGATGGAACAGGTTACAAAGCGTCTGGTTACAACTGCCCCTGCCTTTATACACTAGCATTCAGGTGCCCTGCGCTGTGTTTTGGGCGTGTAGCATAAGAAAGAGGATCTATATTTGCCGTGGTTATGTTTCGAATCACAGCGTTCACTTTCGGCACCAGACTTGATACGAATCTGTCTCCAGGATCAGATTTTAAGCCCTAGCCTATCATTTGTCACCGTGGCGACATTTTGGCTCGAATGGTTCTAGTCTGTGAACTAATGTGCTCCTTTGGCAGCCATGCTGGAACTAATTTGGTGCAAAGAGGGAATGGTGATGAGATTAATCTCTCTACTGCTGTGCTGTTTAAAATTGCAGATTGGCAGGACAAGCTGCCAGGGCAATCAAGGTCAAAGAGGAGGGATGTGAGAGACGGAGGCTGGCAGAGGATGAGAGAACGTTATTGTGGCTAGTCTTAGATAAAGGGGTGAACTAAAGGAATTAGAGGGATATAAAGTGGGGAAATATCCATCCTCCCTGCGTATCCTTTACCAGATTTGGGAAAAGGAGTGCACAGGAATAGTGCGTGGTTGTAACAGGATTGGTGAGGGTACGAGAGTGTTTTGATAGATTTTGCACAGACTGGCAGCGTGCACGAGGCTACGCCGAGGCAGATCTTCCCTGATCTTGCAGCAAGATCACGGCACACACTTCTCTGTTCGTCCCAAATCACGTGTGCACACACACCAGCACTTGACAAAGGCTTTGCTGCTTCATTGTTATCATGTAAATGTATGTGTGTGCGTGTCTGTGTGTGTGTGCCTTCTCACTGGTCGAACCGATTCACACCGGTTTTCTCTGAATGAATCGCCTCTTTCCTCCGGACGGGGTTCCTCTGCTGCCTCGCATTCTGATAACGATCCGTTCTATCCTAACGGCTCCATCTGAAAGCTGACCCTCTGGCTGGGCTGAGATGGTATAACCCGAACGTGCCGTGAATGCGAACAAACTGCAGCAGAGGAAGAAAGGACTGCGGGGGAATTCCGACACGACCAAATATGGGCACGGAAGTCCTCTCCTTCACCTCAGTGAGGTGGGATTCATGCTGGCGCAGTTGTGCAGAGGCGGCACACACACAGACACACACACATTTTCTCTCTCGCACAGCAGACACCAACTCATCTGAAATGTAAATGGGAGGATGCGCATGTGATGTGTGTTCACATGACCGAGTCTCCCGGGGCCTGATGGAGTGTGAGGATGTTTCAGATGCACGATTTGTGCTTGCTGTGGATTCAGTCATCAGTGAACTGTAACGGGATGATATAAGAAACGCATCATTAGGTTTTTTTTCCCCTTGTTGAGTACGAGCGTGAATAGCTGGTGCCGAGCCAATGACCCATTATTATGCGAAAGTATATGGAGGAAACATTTCCCCTGCAAGTGCTTTAGATAAAACAATCTTAACAATACGCCGAGGATGCAAATGATGGTCACTTATCTTTATATCATCAGTTTTGTTCCATCAGAGTAAAGAGCTAAAGGATACAATTTATATACAAGATATCACCTTATCTATATCACCTCTAGATCATGGTCCTTTACACTGAAGTGGCAAAAGTATTGGTACGAACGAGCCTATGCAAAATACGCCATGGCATAGGGTGTGTTTAGCTGCCGTTCCACGGGACCCCTGGTACATCTACAAACGTCTCTGACAGGTGAACACTGTGTGTGTATGTCTCCTTCCTGACGAGTTTCACTCCATGTCCTTGCATTCATTTGGACTGGTTTGGCCTCTTTTAACAGGACGAGGAACCTGACACACATCTAGAGACACAAAACTATGGTTAAAATTTGGATTTTTGAAAATTCCCTTCCAAGTCACCAGATCTGAACGTTATCGAATACATCAGGGATGTGATGCAGCGCGCTGTGGAACACAGAAATCTTACATCTCAGAGTACACCAGAATTGTGGACCGTTCTGCAGAAAGTATGGTGTTCATTAACAGCAGAATATTTCCGCAAGCTCTTACATCCAGCCCATGCCCCATTGAGGACCTATGGGAAAACCATTGGTGCACATAGGTGTTCATCATTTAATCCATATGCCAGACTCCCAACACCAGCCCATCCATTTAGATTATAGTGGAACGATTAAGGGAAAGGTTTAAAAAGTAGTACACAGCCCTGATACCAGACACTGATCCAATTTCAACTTCCACTCATTGACCAAAGTGACTGTCTGATGTGTAACTTAGCCTGCTTTAAACCAGGCTACAGTACGTCCTCTTATTTGCATTAAGGTCTCTATTGTTAGCAGCACCCTTACGCAAACTCACCATGGTGTAGCAGGGCATGTCATCCTTTCCTTTTGTGTCATTTCCTGTTTGCCTGCTGTGTTTGCACACGGAGGAATGTGACCTCTGCATTTAACCCATCCGTGCCATGAAACACACACACACACTCAAACCAGTGAACACTAGGGGGCAATGAACACACTTGCCCGGAGCGGGGGGGCAGCCCCAAACCAAGTCATTGTGAGAGTCAGGTGGCTTGTTCAAAGGCACCTCAGTCATGTCTTACCCAGTGTGTGGATCGAACCCAGGACCTGTTTTGGCGAGGAGAAATCTATGAAACGGTTACTATGGTAATCCATATGCTACAATAGTAAAACTATGGAAAATTCATCGTACACACAGATACGTTAAGATACCTTGAAACTTCTTAGATTTGCCCCTTAACTGCTCAGCTGTTCGTATGTATATGAGGTGTAGGATTTCTGTCTTCCACAGCGCACTGCATGGATTTCCGGATGTCTTCAATAACGTTTAACAGGTCATCAATCTATTGCATCAGGTCATCGATTCACATGCATTTCTTTGGACTGTGGGAGGAAACCAGAGTACCTGGAGGAAACCCATTCAAGAACAAGGAGAACATGCAAACTCCACACAGAACATCCTGGACCGGGAATCAAACCCGGATCGTATTGTCTCTTCCCTGTCAATCACAGTGACAACAGCCAATCATGGGTCTCTGTGAGATAACATTCGCGGAAGAAGACAGGTAGCACTTTTCTTAGACATGTGATTCGGCATGACCGGGGGGGTTTGAAACGGTGCGTTGGACTGACTTCTTGGGTCGTAGATGTTATTCCTCTGTTGTGTGGTAGAACAGCTCGTTAAAAACAGCGAAGTGACTAATTACCCATCGATTGACCTTTTTAACAGGATCGAGTTCACACTGAAGGCGGCTTATTTCACCATTGACTGTGTTGGTTCTATTCACCATGTAGGTTTTTATTCATGTTTGGTGAGTGGTGGCTGCTAATCGTGCACCCTAGTGATAGGGAAGAGCTACCAGAATTAGGGAGACAAAAAGGATTGAAGAAGTTGATGAAGATGGATAGTGGACGCTGGTTTTCATCTGACTTATCACCTTACCTAGTAGATTCATTGCTTCTGAATGGCTGTCATGTAACATTATCACACACTGACATACACCAGGCAAGTGTCGTACCATCGATCTGATCTTCGAGGCTGAACGTTAGTCTGTAATCCTTTTTGTCTGCATTTCAGGTCTTTTTTTGGTCATGTCAGTCGTGCGAGAGCGTAACGCGGGACGTGCTGCTCGACCCCGGTTCTCTCCGACTTGTCATCAGCTGTGCGTCAGTCGAGCCAAATCCTGGATTTCTTGCACTTCTGCGTGCTTCACAGATTACGTTTTTTTGGCTTCCTCGTCTTTTTTGGTGTTTGTGCTCGATCAGTTGGCTGCCAGCAGCCAGTGCTGTCAGGCTAATTATCACAGCTGGAGGAAAAAGGGCTCAGCTGAGCTCCTTTTGTGGGACAGCTGATAGATTACATTAGTGATGAGAAGTTGAGATGAGGGCGTCGCTGTGGCGCAGCGGGTAGTGTTGCTGCCTCGGGCACAGGTTTGCCCGACTGGATTTCCCATGATGGGATGGTTTTTTTTCTGATCTCTGGCTACTTTTACTGCTATGTGTGTGTGAGTGAGTGCACCCAAATTCTGGGAATTGTGGTGGATTGATGCCCTGCTTTCCTGTTTTGCTGCCTTATTATATGTCTTATAATTCGGTGTGTGTGTGTGTGTGTGAAAGAGAGAGAGAGAGGGCGAGAGAGAGTTCCTCCTCTTCATCAGTTATAAAAATTAAATGTAATTCTGTAAAGTTATTAATTTCAAAATATTAATTATATATTTTTAAGCAGCCATGTTTTAAGGTTAGAGAACTGGAAGGTTGCCAGTTTGATCCCCCGTACCAACAAGACACGACTGAAGTGCCCTTGAGCAAGCAGGCATCCCCAGGCATCATAGATAAGGGTCACTCCGGGCAAGTGTGCTCACTGCTGCCTAGTGTGTGTGTGTTCAGTAGTTTGTGTGTTTTACTGCATAGATGGGTTAAATGCAAAAGTCAAGTTCCCATGTGTCCAAGCATAGTGGGTCAGTCGCTTCACTTTCACTTTTCTTTTACTTAAATGACAATGTCACTACTGTTATTTCATCAACAGTAATGTATAATATGACAAGAAACAACATTAGGACGCATGTCATGCACACAGTGGGTTCTGCGACAATGATGCACACACACACACACACACAGACAGAGACTGAGATTTCAAAAGTCCTGACAAATGTTGCCAGTGGTGCAATTTGCAAGTGTGTTCACTGCCCCCTAGTGTGTTCGCAAGTGTGTTTGTGTGTGCAGGTGTGTGTGTGTCTTCGGATGGGCTAAATGAACAAGTCAGATTCCTCTATGTGCAAGCACAGTGGGTCAGCTGTTTCACTTTCACTTTCACATTTGTTAAGTCATTCTAAAGTGGTTATTGAAATGGTGTGTAAACAGGATATTTAGATCTACTTTCCTTCTCTTTGTTTCAACTGAGTGAAACTGTAAAAAAAATTAAAGTGCCAGTCTATTACTTGGTAGGTCCCTACCTGACACTGGAGTGTCAGACTGCAGAAATAAGACAGGGCATGGACTGTACAAGCTTGTGGAAATATTCTGTAGGGAATAAACACCACACTTCCTGCAGAACGGTCCATGATTCTAAGACCTGGTAAATTAGGAGGGAAAATCAGATCAGATTATGTTCGTCCAACTATACTGTGGCATCTGTACACGTGTGTGACAGCTCACTGTCCTATTGGAAGAGAGACCAAACCGATCAGAATGATTGCAGGACATAAGCTGGTGTAACTCGTCAGAAAGGAGACACACACAGTGTTTACCTGTCAGAGACGTCTGTAGATGTACCAGGGGTCCCATGGAATACCAGCAAAACAATCTTGAGTTCTAGTCCTGGTGATTCTGAATCGTTTCAATTTTAAAATTTACGGCATTTCGCAGACGCTCTTATCCAGAGCGACTTACAAGGTTATTGGTATTGCAGGTAGGCCAACGTAGTGTTAGGAGTCTTGCCCAAAGACCCTTAGACTGGCTGCCCAGACCGGGAATCGAACCCAGGTCTCTTACATGGGAGCCAATGATGTTATCGATGTACCACACCAACCATGTTTATGTACACACGAGTGTCCTGCATATCGCATTTCGTGTCCACTTGACCACCATACAGCAAGCTAGTTAGCCTGCTCCCTTGCTAGCAGACTCCATTAAGAGAAACTTGTACAAAATATAAATGCAGTAATGCACTATGGCTTTCCAGATTCTCACCCCTAATAGGTGGTGTTGCTGTATCTTTTGCGTAGGCTCGTCTGTACCGGTTTTTCTGACACATCAGTGTATAATTGCAGTAGTATTTGTTTTAAATAAACCTTTTGCTGAATCCACTGCTGCATCATCTTTTCAACATCACACACTTTCGAGGGCGGCCGTCTCTTGTCTTGTTTTTGTTCTTGTTTTCTCAGAAGTGGAACAGTAGGTGGTATTGAACCAGATTATTTCACAAACAGCTTCTTCACATAAGATCTCGAGTGGAGCGTTCGATGTTCACACACTCATGCTCTCATTAACCTTTTTTTTGTACAGCTGGTGGTACAACAGTAGTGTGTAGAGCTTTGTTATCCTGCTGCTTTATTGGAATTGTTTCCTTTTCTATTGAATCCCTGTGATCCGAAGTGCCTCCGGTTTCTTTTCCTGATAATCACGTCTCTCCCTCTTTCACGGCTGATCCTGGCAAGGCTCTGAAATGAGGGCTGAAAAGGAAAAGGTCAGACGTTACACCGTCAGTGGCAGATGTTCAAGGAGAGGCTGATTATTCTGATCAGGACGTGTGCTCAGATGGTATGCGGAGGGGTTTTATCATAAGGGTTTATGAAGGAACAAATGGACTTGAAAGGGCGGATTGTGAACGTGGGATCGGGTGAGTCAGCGTAGGAGCGTGCTTCACCACGCACCCCGGTGCCTCCTCACTCCATCCCCTCTGTGCATGTGTGCCCACCTCTGAATCTAAGTGTGTATGTGGGTGAATCATCAGGGACTTCCGTGGCTTCAATCAGAGACTGCAGTGATTTTTCTGCAGACCGTGTTAGAGACATTTGCATGGTTTTAAGTGTTGGGAATCAGAGAAGCAGCTGCGTGTTAGTGGTGAAGAGCTTCACACGAGCACACTACTACAGCGTCCTGGCGAAGCAGCAGTTTGTGCTCAGCCTCACAGAGAGCAAAGTGTAAAACGCTTATCTGAATGTCGAGTGAGAGAGCTTAGACTCCATTAGTTTGAAAATATGGTGTAGCACTGGACCAAAAAAAAACGGATTACAGTTCAAACCTCTGGCACTGAATTTGGAAAACAACCTAGGCTTGTCGTTAGGGAAACTTCTTTAGGACCTGAAGGTCCCCGGTTCGATCCCAGCAACCGATAAGACTTGACCGAGGTGCTCTTGAGCAAGGCATCTCTAACCCCCAGCTGCTCTCTGGGCACTGCGGATAGGGGCTGCTCACCAATCTGGGCACAAAATGTGCTCACTCCATCCCCTATTGTGTATGTGTGTGTGTGTTTGACTACAAGAATGGGTCAAATACCAATTCCACTGCACAGAAGAGCAGTTCACTTACTACCAAAGGCGGGTAGACTAGCCAAAAATTGTTACTTTAAAATAATATGACTCATGTAAAAGTAAAAAGTCGTCGCCCAGTTAATTACCTGAGTAAAAGTACTAACTGAAAAAATTACATAAGTACTGAGTAACTGCTGACCTCTGACTAAAACAATAATAAATTAAATCTTTACAAATTAACATTAAATTCTCTTCCATTTGTTGTGTGTATGTGTGTCTTTGACTACAAGAATGGGTCAAATACCAATTCCACTGCACAGAAGAGTAGTTCACTCACTACCAGAGGTGGATCGAGTAGCCAAAAATTGTTACTTTAGAATAATATGACTCATGTAAAAG
>JAOVVF010000051.1:7817915-7830503 GCA_028565595.1 Duopalatinus emarginatus
GAGTAGTTCACTCACTACCAGAGGTGGATCGAGTAGCCAAAAATTGTTACTTTAGAATAATATGACTCATGTAAAAGTAAAAAGTCGTCACCCAGTTAATTACTTGAGTAAGAGTAAAAAGTACTAAGTGAAAAAAATACATAAGTACTGAATAACTGCTGAGTGACCTCTGTGTTTAATAATACACCCGAATACACAAAAATATAAAACAGCAATGAACGAATTCACAGCCGGAACACACAGTTGTAACATTAAATTCTCTTCCGTTTGTTGCGAAGCACACGCCATTGTCTCCGCCATCGTACTGTGCTTCTGTGCTCTTTTCCACCTGTTTTTGCCGCAGGGATTTTGTGTGACGGATAAAACATATTTACTGTTTATTACTGCGAATCCTTATGTTTAAGTAACAGCTTAGTAGCGAGCAAAGTCACTTGAAGGAAAAACACAAGGTGAAAGGTGAAAAATAATGATGCATCATCGCTGTAGTTATTTATGTGGACAACTCGCGCAGGGTTTCTATAATAAACCACCACGATACAACAAAATGGTCGATAGCTTGGATGGGTTTGTATTTCCAAAACAACACATTATACACTGAAATACCAGAAAACTGGTACAAAAGTGTAATATTTAGTAAGTCCCTCACAGGACATGGACTTCACTAGTTTGTGGAAATATTCTGTAGACAATAAACGCCGTAGTTTCTGCAGAACGGCCCACGGTTCTCTGGTACTCTGGGTTGGTTTTGACAGCGCATTGCATCAAAACCCAGATGTGTTCGATAACCTTGAGATTTACATTTACGGCATCTCATTCAGAGCGACTTACAAGGTTACTGGTATTACAGGTAGGCCAGCGTAGTGTTAGGAATCTTGCCCAAGGACTCTTATTGGTGTAGCACGGACTGGCTGCCCAGACTGGGAATCGAACCCAGGTCACTCACATGGGAGCCAATGATGTTACCATTGTACCACACCAACCACGAACCAACAACTGAGAGATCTGGTGACTTAGGTGATCCTGGCAAAACCCCCAAACTGACACCATAAGTGTCCAAACCCATCAGAATGAATATAGGTGTGAACTGGTATAATTCGTCAGAAAGGAGACACATGCAGTGTTCACCTGTTAGAGAGGTTTGTAGATGTACCAGGGGTCCCATGGAATACTGGCTAAACAAACCCTATACCATTATGGAGCCACCACCGATCTGTTGTACTTCAGTGTACTCTTTGTTTCAGTTACTGTATTATTGTAATGTTTGCTGATGGTTCTATATGTCGACTACTCGTGTGTTTACTGAAACCTCTGTTTCTCTTTCAGTCCATCATGGAGCAGTTTAACCCCTGCTTGAGGAACTTTGTAGCCATGGGGAAGACGTACGAGAAGGCTCTTTCTAGTGAGTACATCGACACCAGTTTTGTACTACCCAATGTTTTCAAGCGTATGTGCTGAAAACGGTGAGCATATCCGACAGTGCATCCCGACTCTTTGGCTTGCTGAAGTCTTGAAAAGCTCAGTGGGTGAGGTTACAGTCATGGAGCATCAAAACAAACCATGATGAGTTTCTCTTGCTTTTCGAAGCAACTAACCTCGTATGTAACCTCTTGATATGACGGTATAACAATGCAATGCTGTTTACATGTTTTAAATGTGTACTGTATGTTAAAATATGTGTTATCGTGTGTGGGGACTTTGGCCTCCTTTGTCGTACCGATACCGTCATGCAATGTTTTTACGTCAAAATTCCATCCGCACCCCCTGGCATCCCTCTCACCCATGCATGGCTTCATTAACCGTCGCGTCAGTTTTGTCTGATGGTCTTTTTCGTTTCGGTTTGTATGAGTGGACGTCAGTTTGCACGCCGACGGGACGCTGCGACCCTGCGGTAGCCCTCGTCTCGTTGTGTCCTGGGAAAAACAGCAAAGGCAGTGGAAGTGGAACATGGAGCATGCAGAAGTAGGCCAGGCTGAGATGTGAGAGTGAGAGTTAGCGCAGTCTCATAGAAGGGGAAGAAAAAAAAAGAAAAAAAAGGGAACAGTGCAAAATGATCCAGGACAAGTGTGGCTGAAACCCTGCGAGAAGTACAAGGACAAGTATGTTTTATCAGGTCACGTCAGGTGCATTTCTTGTTAACATATACCACAAGGAGGAGTGTCTGACATAAATCGTGGCATAAATCCCCCATAAAGTAATCGTTAAGTGTCTGTAAAAATAATAAACGTTCATAATTTAGTAAAGCTGATTAAAGGGAAGACAGTGTGATTGTTCAGTATGTACTGTTATATATAAATCCCATTGACACCCAGTAGTTATAATCCGGCAGCTGTAGAAAATAACACTGTTTGTGTGTGTGTGTGTGTGTGTGTGTGTGTGTGTGTGTGTGTGTGTGTGTGTACGTACCCATGCAGCCTGATAAGTTAAAAATAGTCCCAAAACCCAGAGTGGGAATTGCTTTCCGTCATGCCAGCCCTGCCTGGGCCAGTGCCACTGTGGGTTGAAGGATCTCTTCACTGGAATAGTAAATATAGCAAATCTACCAGACTGAGCACAGAAATCCTGCACCAATACACCAGGGCAGATGGAGGCTCGTGGAGTGTTTTTTTTTAAACGCCTGAAAAGGATGTCATGTAAATCAGTTTCTCTACGGGTTTAAATGGGCAGACTGGAAATTAAACTTGTTTTTTTTTTTTTTTTTTTTGGTCCATACCTGATTCATCTCATCTGCTACTTTTTTCTTTTAATCAGACCGATTAGACTGGTGTGTAAAAAAGGCAGTGGGGTTTCAAGGCTGGAGCTGAGGCAGATTAGGAATCTCGGCTTTGCGTACTCTATAGTTGCTGGTTGCTTTGATTTCAGCAGCTATCATTAACCCTTTGTGCTTCTGCATCTGGCATCCTGACCGAGGGAAATGGTAGAAATGGTATAAATCACTGGACATGCTGCTGTTATAATGCTATGAGGGACTGACGTGGTCCTGGTAATCGTTTTGCTTCAGCCAAATCATTTGCTTTTGGCAAAAGTCTGAGCTCGGTTTCTCTGTCATCTTCTATTATTTTTCCACAGCCCCCTCTCTAGAACATTCTCCACCACTTAAGCTTTCCATTTGTAGTAATGGAGCAACAAATCCCGCTCTCCACCTCAATCTCGCCTGAACCAGGACGCGCTTGTCCTGGCCTTACATCAGCGCTGATGAGTCTGTGTAGTTGGAGCTTGCGTGCGCTACATCCGCCTCTTTCCACTCGCCATTTCATACCGTGCTGTAGATTATGCTGCACTGCAGAAGCTTTCATCAGTGTCAAACAGAGTCTGACTTGGTTTTATTTGATTTTTTTCAGGATTTCCTGAACCATTGCCAATTAGGCACGAGTGCGTCTTTTTTGGCCCTAGCTAAAAACGTTCCCCTTCTTATAATTCTGGCTGCTTTACGACAGCTGAAAGTCACTGCTCATTTATATAGCAGGACAAAACCAAGCTCCTGCACAGATTGGCGTCTTTGCATTCCTGCATTGTTTGTGCATTGCAGCCCAATCCCAAGCCGCTCCATCATGGAATACGCAGCAGATCCGTACGCTTTACAGATCCACACCGGTCCTGATCCATGAGGTTAAGGAAGCCATTACGGGTGTAGGGATGCCCAAGGGTCATAGAGATCTAGACCATTCCCGTTATTGATGTCCCAAATGCTTCCATGTTTTCAGGTGTGACACTTGCAGCAAAAGGCTACTTCGACGCCCTGGTCCGGATGGGTGAACTGGCCAGCGAGAGTCACGGCTCTAAGGACCTCGGTGAGTTATAGACTATAGCAGCAGTGGCCCGTGCAGTGCCCAGGACTAAAGCAGCGTTCAATTTGGGGATTGAATGATAAATGTCTGATTCATAATTCATAGAGTGGCCATCTTTAAAAAAAAAAAAAAATTACAAACACAGCAATCACAGTAAATCTTACATACTGTATGTGCTTTTCCAGCACGAAACCTTTCACAGCCGTCTGCGGTTCTGTTGTATTCAGAAGGCGAAACCCTAGATGTTTTCTCCTGGAGGTTTAGATGTACGACAACATTCTTACATCTCATACATGGACAATGTTGACTGTTTTGAAATATTGTGCATCTGATATAAGTTCGAACATTTGATGTCCATAGATTTACTTTACACAGACTTGTGATTAAATTAAATTAAAATATAATGCAAAATGTATGCTTTAAAGTTGCCTTAAATATCTTATAATCTTACTATAATGATAGCAGTCATACCTTCTGTCCTGGATTGACATGTGTGCACAAAAAAGAAGTGATCTGTACAAAATTATAAGCTATCTTATAGGCAGGAGGTGGCATAACGGGAGAGAGATCATTTAAGCCCAGCACCAAGCTGCCACTGTTGGGCCCTTGAGCGAGGCCCTTAAGCCTGTCTGCACCAGGGTCACTGTACCATGGCTGACCCTGCGCTCCGACCGAAACTTCCTAAACTTGCTAAATCTGACATAACACGTTGAAACATACACAGCAGTTGACTTGGGAGACGGCGACCTAATATGGAAAGCACTGATAGAAAACTGGAGTGCGGATCATTTTTGACTTACCCTTGTATATAAGTCCAGAAACTCTCAAGCACTGCTAACTGAACTTTTAAGCTAATAAAAATCGTGGCATCCTACAGTGTAGTAGCTGTAGTATCCAGAGAATTGGCATGGACTGTATAGTGATATACTGGATGCTATAAGCTTTGAGGTTTATAAATGAACAGAGATAAACCTTGCATTAGGTTGGTTCAAGGTCCAATAGTTTGTGGTCACTGAGCAAATTGGCTTTAGGTGGCTTTCAGCACTGTATCTATTGATATCAGGACAAAGCCTGGTACGGTGTGATGGAGCCGTGTGGAAGCTCTGCAGCAGTGTCGGCGCTCTTCTTAAAGCAAATCTAATTCTGATACCAAATCTCATTGGGGAAATAAAAGGGGGGAGGGGGGGTGATAGGAGTGCCTTTCTGACTGCATTATTCTTCACGGAGACTTTATCAAACCTCTTACAGGTCAGAGTAGAGCTATCGTTTATTTTCTTGCCGGTTTTTGCAATGTGATTGCTTGTTTAGGAATCTTTACCATTAGTGGGTCATTTATCATTACCTCTAGTGATGACATTATGTGATATGTATTTTATTAATATGGAGTCAGGCAGGTGCTTTTTTCCCAAAAACCAACAGTGAATATTGTTTTTCAGTGATACAGATTCGGTGTAGATTCACAAACTGGTGTCATTCAGTAGTATGGATTCAGTATAGGTTCACAAAAGTGTTCTGTTCAGCAGAATTGTCTTTACTGTTACACCGCCTGCCATCTGCTTCTTTGAGGCATGGGCTCCAGTAGAGCTCTGAATGTGTGCTGTTGGTATCTGGTACCAAGACATACCAATAAATCCTTCTGAGGATCTACTCTGGGATCGAACTTGGCAGGATGGAGTTCACACCCTATGCACATCTGTGAGTCTTGGGCACACATGACCCTGTTGCTGGTTCACCGGTTGTCCTGTGTTGGACCACTTTTGTCAAGTACTAACCACTGTATACCAGGGACACCCCACAGTAGACCAGCTGTTTTGGGGATGCGCTAAGGCAGCCATCTAAACTCACAATGTGGCTCTACGTAAAGTCTCTCAGAAGCTTTACAGGTGGTCTCTCAGAAGCTTTACAGCATGTCATTTATTGTATCTACATTTCTGTAGAAGTAAAAGGCATGAAGTCATGTGATGTTATAAAGAGCATCTCTCTTAAAAACGCTGACGTGGATAAACCCAGGGATACTGATGCAGCATAATAGAATTGTCTGCAGCTTATCTAATAAACAGTAAGTGTGTGTAAGCGTGTGTGTGTGTGTGTGTGTGTGTGTGTGTGTGTGTGTGTGTGCGTGTGCGTGTGCGGACAGCATGTTTTACCTTCCATCTCGTAAAACCACCTGCTCCTTCTTACTCGTATCGTTTCTCTGGTTTGTTGTTTTGCCTGACGCTAGATATCATTGCATAGTCAGTCAGTCATTATATTATCCGATTAGTCCGTCAGGGTCACGGTTTTGTCCGAAGCCCACCCGGAATCACTAAGTGCAAGGCAGAAATAGACACTGAACAGGGCACCAATCCGTCGCAGGGTACGACATACACATTCGCACCCATTCATTCAGACGTTTACACACAGGGGCAATTTAGCAATTTTTTCCGGTATGTGGGATGAAACTGGATCACTCATCGAAAATCCATGTGGAAATGGGGAAATCAAACTCTTTACCGACAGAGACCAGAGCTCATTGGAGTCAAAAGTCTCAGGACACATGACCACCAACTTGCCCTTGATCCAATATGGCGGCTTTCAGGATGGCGGCCATGTTCCGGACATAGCCTAAAACATACCCCCCCCCAAAAAAAAAAAAAACACACACATACACACACACACACACACCACCACCACCACCACCACCACCTATTACTTGCTTATGTATTCAGATATAATTTTTCCTGTCCTAACTTTTGACTCACCCTGTTTATATATAAGATACGGGAAGTGAAAGACTGTACAGTCAGCAGAGAATCCATTTAAATGTATTAGTATGAAGAATATATGCAGTGAGAGTCTCTGATTCAGAGGTCCGGGTGATGTTGAGAGGCTGGTAAGCAAATGTCTGAGTGCTGCAAAACCCTGAATAAGCATTTCTGTTCAGTTAAGCCATCTTGTCCACTGCCTTTCTCTAAGACTATTTTTACATCCAGGCTCTATGAGTGTGTGTGTCTTAGCGCGTATACAAACTCAGCACTGACCAGAGAATGAATTACCCCAAGCTCTACACGTCACGTTACTGATTAATCTCGTCAACTTCTTAGCCATACGCTGCGCATCTCGATCATCGACTCCTCCGTCTTCACGTTCTGCAACGTGCGATCCCGCTCCCTTCACACACACCTTCTCTTTTTAACTTCGCCGCTATATAAAGACGGATATCTCTCCTGGTGTAAGACGGGGGTGTTGATAAATCCTCTTTAACGCCGGATCTGAAAACAGGAACAGCTGCACAGGCTAGAAAAACTGGTACACCAGTCTAATACTTGGTAGGTCCCTGAAAGGGGCATGGACTTTACCAGCTTGTGGAAATATTCTGTATGCAACGAGCATACTTCCTGCAGAACGGTCCACTGTATGCATTCTGTTATATATTTCTCTGTTCCACAGCACATTATTTCATTGCATCCCGGATGTGTTCGATAATGTTGAGATCTGGTGAATTAGGCATGAATGGCCTAAACCCTAAACTCAGATAAGTTCTTTAACCGTAATTGTCTCGTCTTTAGGCGTGTGAGGTGGCGCAACGTCTAAATCTATCAGAAAGGACGCACACATAGTGTTCCAGGGGAATCCCATAAAATGCCAGCTAAACAAAGCCCACACTACTATGGAGCCACCAGCAGTATATGTATTTGCGAGGACTGTGACCTCCGCATTTAACCCATCCGTGCAGTGAAACACACACACACACACACACACACACACACACCAGTGAACGCTAGGGGGCAGTGAACACACTTGCCTGGAGCGGGGGGCAGCCCCAAACCACGGCGCCCGGGGAGCAGTAGGGGAGTTAGGTGCCTCAAGGGCACCTCAGTCGTGTCTTGCCCTTGGCGGGGATCGAACTCGCAACCTTCCGGTCATGAGACCGGTTCCCTAACCACTAGGCCACGGCTGCCCCCTACCAATATTTTTAAAATTTTGTACACACACTGCTACTATGACACACTCAACAAAAACAAAGGCGTGGACCTAAGCATGACCCTGTGACTTCATAGCGCCTCCTTATGTCATGGACACATGTGGTGGGCATATAGTTTCACCTATACACACCAAATTTGGTAGGCTTGTAGGGCTTACCAAGACGAACTACTTTCAGCATTGTCACGTGACATGGGCTGTGCCCGAAATGGCATACTTGAATACTACCTACTAACTCGGAGCGAGCACGTGCTGCTCAATCACTAAAGTAGTATACACTTCTAGTATGCGAGTGTGTAGTATGCACATTGTCACTTCCCAAATTGAACAGATTTTGACTGTGCATGTGCAGCAAAGGAACGTCACGTCCGTCATCCTTTTATTTGTTTTAAATATTGAATGAATTTATAAATGACATATTATGACATCATATTTGAATATTGATATGTTGCTGAGTGGTTTTGATCTATTTTACCCAGTGATTAAATACTGACTCGTATACAGATGATAGTTTCTCTGTTACAATGAACTTGGAGTGTAAATATGCACCATGTGTTTCACTTTGGTTGTAATAGATCATGACTGATGACCATTTTAATATTTGGTCATGATGTCAAAATCTTTAAGAATATATTCTCAGTGGACTGGATAACTAAAATTATTACATCATATCAAAAAGTGATTATTTGTTAGGGCCCGAGCACAGAGGTGCACGAGGCCGGAACGGCCCTAAACTTTGCAAAATATTGTATGTCATGATTGAGATGATAATCACTTGTGTAATTCACATGCCTAGGACAGCGCCACCATCTGGCCAAGCAGGAAATTGCCAAAAAAGGAAAATGATAGATTTATCTGAAACTATACGAAATATTGTTGGGTGTCACGTGTTGCGGATCGACATGTGCGAGGGCCCGACCAAGGCCTCTAGCGGCTTTAATTATTATTATTATTATTACATTCAAGAGAGAAAAAGTGAGGCTGGTGATGGCACCAAGCATCAGTTCTGGAGTCAGGAAGTGTCATTACTAAGGAAAAAAATGTGAGACTTATGTGTGAGGTATTGCAGATTGACAAGGACTTGTGAACGATGTGAAAATACAAAAAAAAAAAAAACACATAACGGTGTGGATTGGCATTAAAAAATAAATAAATAAATGTGGTGCCCTGGCCATGCTAAGCGACTCTGGCAAGGTGTCCAGTTCCTGCGTTCTGCTGACGAATCCATTACTCTTGCTAATGTGTTCTGCATCAGCTATGGATCGAGAGGTCGCTAATGGAGAATTTGGATTGTGAAAGATAACCAGTGATTAGTAAAACACACCAGTGTGTGCCTTCAGGAGTCCCTTTGTAACTAGTTGACAGTTAAAACCGACTCTCATTAGTCGGTGTAATCTCCCCGTCCCTGGTGTAACCTCGGTGTGCGAAAGGAGCCGACGCGGAGCTCCGGGCGCTCGTTACCCCTGCACGCGTGCTAGAACGTAGTCTTCCTCGAGGAGAACACTGCTCTAAAAATAGATCACACACATGCCTTCGTACACTCTGTTCTGCCGCAGAGAAAGGCGAAACGGGGAAAGAGAGTGTAAGAGCGAGCAATCGCTCTGTCCTAAAAAGGCTTTTTTTTTTTTTTTTTTGGTGATGTCAGCACTGCCAGAACCAGCCTCCACTGTCTGTCTCCCGCCTGCCGCACGAGTGTGTGGGATACTAAGCAGCTTCCGGTTTCCTCCTGCCCATATATGGGCAACATCCCGGGTAGTGACTGTGCTTTCTAGAGGTTGGGGCTCTGAACGCTGCACTAGCACAGCCTCCTCCGAATTACAGACAATACGATGATGTTTTCTGTGCAAACATTTCTACTGGAAGCCGACGGAAATTCCGCCTCGAAATAGACCCGGTGCTTTCTGTGCTTTTGCTGGCAGGATGGGAGTCGAAAGCCTTCAGCTAATGAATGCCTGTAAAACAAAGGGCCAATTAAAAACCTTAAGCAGAGGTTTACATGCAATAACGAGATTAAAAGCAGACCACAGACAGCTCACGTTAAATTTAGACCTTCAGCATCCGCAGACACATTAACATGCCCTAGCAGTTAATGCCTTTTCTATTGTCGATACGTCTCTTTAAGCCGAGACGTTCATGAGCATGAGGAATGTCCATTAAATACTACTTCCAAAATCTCAGCTGGTAGATATTTAATTAGACGTGTTATGTATTTTATGTGAGTAATCTGGATTTTGGTTCGCTTCATGCCTCGAAGGTGGTCGTGTTCTGAAGCACCAGGTTCCTCATTAGCAACATTTCTCAGGAAATAGGCGCAGACTAATGGATGGGTCTTTTGAGTTGGAAATTATTCAAGTTTCCACATCAGAACTGAAGTATACACATAGAAAGGTCCAGGTTGGTGTCTATAGCTATTGACACCCAGCTTTCCTTCACGGCCTCCTACGTGTTGCTAACCAGACTCGGTCATGCAGATTTCTCCATTACAGCGTTCAAAGAATTCGATCGTTTCTCTCGACGGAGGACACACAGTTCTGGTAGCACTACTAGTCTCTTCCAGTCTTAGGACTAAATTACTGGAACCCCCTCCTGGCTGGGCTTCCCATGTATTCCATCAGCAACTGATCCACTTCTAATGATGGGATCAGTCTGCACGAATTTAGCCCGAATTTGACACGATGTTATCATATCTGACGAATTTCCAGAGTCATGGGAACGAGGAACGGTTGTGTAGTGTGACATAATCAACAATCTGTGATGTGGCGTCTGGGACGCCCCATGATACCACAATGAAAAATCTAGCATGTTAGAATTTTCTGGGTCTTTTCGCCTAGTCTACGACATGTTCCTTGACGATGACCAATAGCAGGACAGAGCACTGATGATTGGTCTGTGTCAAACTTGTAGTGTTGCCAGTCACCTGACCAAGACGCGGCACGATTTTAGCGCTAATCTGACATAGTGAGCGTAGTGAACGGCAAAAAAAATATTGTGTGGTCTGATCCCGGCGTAAGTTGATCCATTTCACACCTTTGCTATGAACGCATCGTTGGCTTCCAGTAGCAGCCCGGATCAGATATAAAAAAGGCCAGCTCCTCCCTACCTTCATTTCATGGTCAAAGCCAGATGTGTACCCAGAGCCATTCAGGCTTCAAGTACGACCCGACTTGACCCTTTTTCATTCAAGAGACACGGAAAGCAAGTATCAAGACTCTTGGCACCATGGTGGTGGAACAAACCATCCCTAAGTGTCCATACAGCAGAATCACTTGCTCTCTTCGAACGCTAACGCTCTTTCGAAATCACTTAATAGACCGCTAACTCAATTCAGCACTAACTTTGCACTTAAAGCTGTTATTGTAATTACTGTCATGTTCTCTCCACATGTTATCGGCTGCTGTATGGCTCATTTCTGTCAGTGTCCTAGCTTTAATCTATCAGCACTAGTTTCGGATGTTCCGAGTTAATGACTAAGCACTTTTGTAAGTCGCTCTGGATAAGAGCAGCTGCTAAGTGCCATGTATGTGAACGTAAATGTCATTCCTTGCGTATGTTCTTTCTGTATTCGTTGGGAAATCGACCAACGATGTGAATGAGTGTGTGAATGTATGTGTGTGTGTGTGATGTCCTGTGATGGATTGGCATTGCGTCCAGGTTGTATTGTCATCTCACACTGACAGTCCCATGGCTGCTCTGACGGGATGAAGCACTTGGATGAATGAGTGAAGCACTTATGAAGATGGATGAATGAGTAATTTACCGTTTCCTTGTTGTTGGTGATATGGACTTATCTTTAGTACTTTTTAAGTAAAGCTTTAAAATTTCTAGGTAAAAGATGCATTACACAGTAAAGGTACATAACGGTTACCCTTGATGGTAAGGTATAGATTAATACCAATTTTTCTCAGAGCTTTAATAAGTAATATCTATAGGCGGTTTGTACGAACACCTATAGGTAAGTAAGACTGTACACTGCCATGCCAAAAGTAATGGGGTAGCAGAATGAAGTGGCGTTACTTCAGGGGACGGCTCAGGAAAGCCCACACTTGGATAAGTTGTGAGGTGTGATCTTGTGAGTCAGGCTGAACACTGGCCAGCTCATGGCAGTGCGATGCGAAGGAGTTCGGACTTTAAACGAGGCACGATAGTGGTTGCCAGATCTTGTCTATATTATTACATATTCTTCCCACCTGGATCATCAACATGATCCCTCTCCACTAAAAGATGTGGTTAGGGAACCGGTCTTGTGATCAGAAGGTTGCTGGTTCGATCCGCAATACCGACAAGACACGACTGAAGTGCCCTTGAGCAAGGCACCCAACCCCATCCCCATTCACTGCACAGATGGGTTAAATATGGAGGTGAAATTCCTCTGTGTGCAAGCACAGTATTTCAATGACTTCAATTAAACAGGAAATGTATCTTTTTTACTTATCTTTCCATTGCATCTCTGGAGAAAACAGGATAAAAACAAGAAAATTGACTTCAAGATACAATTCATAACCCATTACCTTGTAAATGAAGGGTGCAGCTGTGGCTTTGTCTTAGCTTGACAATAAGATAACAATTTTTTTTTTTTTTTAAAGAGAAGAAGACAAAGGATTCCTTTAACACACAGTGAGAACTTCACTGTTTTGTTTTTAAATGAGATGCTTGTTGTATGCTTGTTGTTTCTATCACATTTGGCGAAAGTGAGAAATCCAGATTCAGGACCTGGAATAAGGAAGCTGACTGGAAGAGTCAGTACAAGATTGATACTGAAGTGAAAGTGAACTACTGTGCCTACTGTGACTTTCATATTTAACCCATCCGTGCAGTGAAACACACACACACACACACACAC
>JAOVVF010000051.1:7857837-7868035 GCA_028565595.1 Duopalatinus emarginatus
TATATGATTTGTGCTTGTTGCTGAACTCATATTTGTATACACCAGGCGAGGATGGTTTCCCTTCTCCTACACCAGAGTAATCCCTGAGACAGACGGCAGCCGACTCGGCGTCAGGTAAAACAAACCTGTCACAATAAACACCTTTTCCCAAGTTAAAGGTTAGAGCTGCTGTTAGAGCCACTGATTTGACTTATAGTCATTTGTTTTTAAGAATAGTATATACACAGAGCAGCCATAACATTAACACCACCTGCCTAAACAGCTGCCAAAACAGCTCTGACATACCAAGGCAAAGAACTCCACAAGACGTCTACAAGACAAGATGTTCTGTGGTATCTGTAGCACCATGATGTTAGAAACCGATCCTTCTGTGGATATTCTGTAGGATCGGACCAGACTGGCTATCAGTGATCCTGTTACCGGTTGTGTACTGGGAATTCCCCACAAGACCTGATGACCTGATGGTTGGTGTGGTACAGTGGTAACATCATTGGCTCTTATGTGAGAGGCCCGGGTTTGATTCCTGGTCTGGGCAGCCAGTCTGTGCTACACCAATAAGGGTCCTTGGGCAAGACTCCTAACACTACATTAGCCTACCTGTAATACCAGTAACCTTGTAAGTTGCTCTGGATAAGGGCGTCTGCCAAATGCCATAAATGTAACAAATGTAAATGTAATGTTCTGACCAGTCGTCTAGACATAACAGTTTAGTCTTTGTCAAAATCACTCAGTTCCTTACACTTGCCCATTTTTCCTGCTTCCAAAACATCGACTTCAATAACTGACTGTTCATTGCTGACCAATATAACACCACAATCACTTCATCTGTCAGTGGCTTTGTGGTTTTATTGTTATGACTCACTGATGTATGGGAAGGATTATGATACATTTAAGCGTCAGTAAAAACAGTTCACTATGTGCATCATGACTAATCTGAAGTCTGTTTGTGTAGTTTTCAGCATGGTCGGAGCTGCAGCACGGGGAATCTTCTAGAGAGAGAATCTGTGGTTCTGCCGTCTCCTGATTACGGCACCACCTCTCGCCTAATGGCACAGAGCGCCTCACTGGGCAGGCATCAGAGAACATACAGCGTGGCAACACCAGGATTCTCACAGGTACACACTCTCACACACATGAGCAGTCTTCCAATATACTGTATTATATACGCTCTCCATCATACTTCAGTTGGTTAGTTACATGACTGATATACCCAATACACTGCCATGACATAGGTATACATTAAATTGTCGAATTATTAAATAGACTAAAATACATATAGGTCGTTCGCCTGTGTGCATTCCCAAAGAGGTTTTTAAGCAGGTGAGGAACGAAAGAGAAAATAAATGAAGTGCGATGCAGCTGGTCCACACAGGCTCAGTAGCCCAGTGGGGACAAGCTCCATCAGAGCCACCAGCATGAAGGAGGTTTCAGAACATTACCCTCAGCAGTGTACGTGTGTGTGTACGTGTGTGTGTGTGTGTGTGTGTGATTAAATGACAACACAAATGATATATGAGACCTTCATTTAGTAGCTTTAATTACATTTCATTATACAGATTTAACCAAATAGTTCAGAAATAACGCCAAGCAGGCTGCGAGGTCTCAGTAAACCGACATAGTAGTGGTGCTTAAGTGCAGCACATCATGTACACTTCCTGTACGTCATTCTGCCACCATGTGCCTTGTACACTATGTACGAGCCTATTCCCTCTGTCTCTGACTTTATCTGTAGTTCACTGACAGTAAGGCACCGCTGGTGTGCCAATGTAACGCATTACTACCACCACCTAGTGGTCATCCAGGAGCTCGTACACTTGAACCTTATTTATCGGATGTTGAGGATTTGAGCTTCACACAAGCTGTTATTGTGCAGCATCATTAGAGAGATTAATAACACACTGATTTTCTTTCCCCACAGCAAGGGCTTGACGGCTACGAGGCCCGTTTCCCAACAAGGTAAGACCTTTAGGTATTAGAGTATAATCATAGAAAGGTTACGGTGATTGTAAAAATGTTCGGTCAGTAAATAATATTATGTGACAGGAAGGTTTTCAATTCTGTTTAAGTCTTTTCTATTTTTCATTTTCCCATTTTCTATCACATATTAAGTTTTATTCAACTAAATTATCACATAGTTAATCCAAACCATTACGAATGTGGCAAGCAACAGTTTCTGTCTGCTTGACCTGCAGCGGGCGTCTGTAATGGAAGGAGCTCTTGGCTAAAACTTGATCAGGTGGGCAGGTGACCAATCAGTGCACCCAAATCCATGATGGACAGATGGAGGTGAAACCTCCTGTTGTTTAAATGGGTTTGAAAATCCTTAGTCCTCCATCCATATAGTTTATCCTGGTGATTTCCCCAAAAAATCCTCTACCATAGATGACATGCATTGTATCATTAGGTTTATTTATTTATGATAAATTTTCCCTTAACTTAGTTTAGTTTTCATAACTATGTAAAGTTCTGATTAGTGCATAACTTCTGATTTTTGCCTGCTGAAAAGAAATTAAAGTGCTTAGCGCAGCAGAACTGGTCACTAGCTAATGCTGCATTCATGGCTAAGTGGAAATTTGGCTGATTTTTATTTTAGTCTGATGCACAAGCAACCCAATAATTATTCTCAATTTTTTCTTATTTAACCTGATTTATGGTCCGTATCTTCTCCTACAGCTTCTGAGATATTGAAGCGGGACAAACGCTACAATATCTGGTATGTTAGGGAGAAGTGTGCTTGTATGCAGTTTGGGGAAATATTCACCCCTTCCTCCACTATACTTGTTTTTCCTTAAAAAAAATACCAAGTTTATTGGGAAAGTTTCAAGCTTCGACCAAGAAAAAAAGACATGCTCGTTTACCTGCCCTTCCAAATATCTTACCTTTCTAACACCTGACCTTTCAGTTTCACTCCATTCATGCCTACAGGTAGCAACTCAGTATTTCATTAAGAATTGCCTGTTTCACTAAAATCTGTACACTTTCACCTAGAAACTATTTAAACTTTAAATGGTACAGATACTACCCCTCCCTATCTGCCACTGGTATTTAAGAATTTCCAAGGCCACCCGTTATCATGAATGCAGCATAGCATAAGGCTAAGAAGGTTTTTCTTCTTCAGCAGGGTAGAAATGTTCATCTATGGGGAACGTTCCCTGGACTTTTATGGTAGCGAAACAGGATTTCAATTCATTTCTCCCATGTATTTTACGTACTCTATATTTCTTTGCTATAGTGTTTGTTTTGTTCTCCATTCCATTTTGTGTTCGTTTTTGACCCTTGCTTTTGCTTATTCCATGTTGCTCTTTGTATTTTAGTCTTTCTGTATCTTTCAGCCTTATGCATTATGTAGCGAGACAAGAATAAAGCAAAAGCCAGGAAAGTAGTCTAAACCAACCGTAACCCCCCACGTCCTGCCAGATATCACAAGGAGCTGTGTAATCCCTCTGTTTGGATTTACTGGTGTGTTTTGCAGTACAGTTGCCGTAATATACATGGGCTAATTTCAAGACATTCCCATCAAGGAGTATAGCACCAGTATTTTAATCTCACAACAACCGTACTGCGAATATACCACCTGAGACAGGATCCCATTCCATTCCCATTAGCTTGAGAATAAAAGCATTAAACAGAATGCTAATGATGAGTAAAAGCCATTGGCCACCAATTAGCATTATGCAAATGGTGCCATGCTTAATGGTGACTAGCTGCTTTTATTCACTGCCTGAAGCATTTGCATTGTTAGTTTAATTATGCCTTTAATTATAACACCATTTAACACCGATGACTAAACCTAGCGTAATTAGCCGTAGCTTCATGGCGTTCGCTCAGCTCCTTGTGCTCATCCTGCAGTGTTGCGCTGTTGTTGTTCTTGTTGGTGTGGGTGTGTGTCTGAACCCAACCTGGCAGCCTCTCCCTCTTCTTGTTCCACAGTTCGGAGGTCAAATTGATATCAACAGTGTGAAAGGACAGACACACAGACACCATCCGTCCTTCTCCCCTCCACACACTCTCTCACTCGGTTGTTTCCCTCACTCGTCCATCCACCTTTTGCACCCACCAAAGAAGAGGAGAAACACTCACCTTCCTCTTCCCTCCTATTACACAACTTGTTAGCGCCTATAAATCTCCATGGGACTGAAATGCAGAGTTCTCTGGCTTGATTGTTCTCACAACTCTTCAGTTTTGAGGACTCTTTGTAATGAGCTCACTGAAATGGACTCTGACTGTATATGTAACGCTTGCTTTTCTTTCATGCGTATTAAAAGTGCACATTATTTGGGTTGTGGAAATGGCTCCAAAATGTATAAATGGAGTGGAAATGAGGCTGAAGTAATGACTAGCCGCTTGGTGGAAAAGCTCTTTGACTTTGTCAGACAAATGAGCTTTTTTGCTCTAAGTCCTTATAAGTGATGTAATCCTCACAGTCAGCCAAAGTCTGTTCTTTTATTTTTCCTTTTTTTTGCACTTAGGATGTTCTGTACAAGACAGCTCATTCTTCATATGTGCTCCCACCAGTTTACTAAATCCCTAAAGAATGAATGACAGAAATTGGTAGCACATTGTGTCTTCATGGCTTTGTCTGTCTACATCTATATGGCCGTTTTTCGAAACAACAAGCAGAATGTCCACGAGTCTGACAGCATCAGCCCCAAAATCCTATCAAAGAAAACAAATTAATCAAACCCACATCACAGAAATAAAAGTACAGATCCATCTCTGTAGCTGTCAACCTTTATAGATCTAACGACTAAACAGCTCCATCACAATCCAAACTGCACTCCGAAAGCCTGAAGGAAAAAATATGGATTTTTTTTTTTAAATGAAAAGTTAAATGCCAACATGTTGAGGGTCCAAGACCAAGTCAGAACTGGAAAGCTGTGCCTCATGTATATATTTAAATGAAATTTGTAGATAAGGTGGCAGGGCAGTGGCACAGCAGTAGCAGTAGTGTTTGATCCTCATAGTCCCGGGTTTGATCCTGAGCTTGGGTTACTGTCTTCCATGTCTGTGTATGTTCTCCGGTTTCGTCGTATGTCCCCAAAACATGATTGTACGTATGTGTACGTATGTGTACGTATGTTTGTATGTATGGTGTCCTGCAGTGGACTCATCCGAGGTAGTGTTCTGGATGAATCATGGTTTACACAAAGTGGTTTCTGAAGCTACATAATCAAGATCAGGTTGTTGCTTATGGTCTGTTATATTTGTTTTTGTTAATACCAACATGTATTTGTTGTTCTGTGTTGAAAATAACCTGTACTGAATACAAATGGGGCAATTACTGAGTTAACTAAAAGTAAGTCAAACGATAGGTAGAACGTCAGGTTCTTCTGTTTCTCTGATGCTGTGACATGAAACCAGTCGAATTTAGCCTTCTAGTAAGTGATCTAGCCTTCACTTAGCTCATATAAGGGTTGTGGTTCTCCTTCTTCACCACTCAGTGTCTGAATAATGGATAAAAAAAATGATGTGTTTTGGTGTCTATTTCTATTGAGTAGCCAAGTAATGAGCTATGCATATTAATGCACTGTTCTGATCATCAGCACTGTGTGCATCTTTAAAATCCTGCCTTCGTCGATTGAGAACAGTCGCTTGCAGCTGTTTCCCAGATCTCACACTCAAACTAACTACATTTGCTGTTTGAAGGCATAATTTAATGCTTGAAACATCTCATGATTACACGTGCCTCCCAGTGGAAAATGATGTAAAGTGTTGCACATTAGGTAAATGTGTATCGGAAAAAAATTCCCAACAAGACATTATTTTGGCTGCATTTCTCTCTTTCTCTCTCTCTCTCTCTCTCTCTCTCTCTCTCTCTCCTCCTGTTATTCTCTCACCTGTCCATTTGTCCTTCTCTGTGTGTGACAAATCTAAACTCTTCCTTTCCTTTTTTTTTTTTGCCAACCCTCTCCTCTCTGTCCATCTCTGTTTTGGTAAATTTAGACACAAAAGCAGTAAGGGGTCAACGACTGGAAGCTGCCAGTGCTTCTTCTTTCTGCATTAGAATAAAGCCGAGGCATGACTGCCACGTTCTCCTCAGTCCTGGTGCCCAAACGGAAACACTCCATCTACTCAGTCTGTCCTTTGTGCTTCGGAATGCTAATACTTGGATGTAAAGATCTAAAAAAAAAAAATACAACAAATAGATCAATTAACCCTCAATATTACACAGAGGGAATTTACTGTATATATATATATACATATATATACATGCATGCATTTTGGGGGAAAACCAAAAACAGTGTAATGTTGCAGTATAACCTCAAATGTATGGTGACTTTCTACTTTAAAACAACCTGAATAAAACTGTATTAAGATGAGAGCATGGAGTCATTCCTCAAGCTGTCTTTCATGTCTGAACTCACGTCTCCGTTAATGCATCTGTCTGTTTCTTTAGAAATTCTTTAACAATTACGTAAGAGTTTAGCAGTAATTTGTCATATAGGTAATTTTTTTCACAACTCTACTACATGAATGTCAGTCTGGGAAAACCTGTCGGATTTGACATCGGCATGCCTCGACACCTTAACTTAAATAAACCATAAAAAATTCCACCAAAACAACACCGTGTCTTAAATTTTGCTAGTTAATGATTTTCTCACACATTACATTTACCTTTAGATCAAGTAGTTGAATAGCTACATGCCTTAAAAAAAAAAAAGAAGTTGGATTAAGATCTATATGTTTAACCCCTAAAATTCTTTATATTCTCTATATCCTTGTATATGCACGTCTATATAATAACATAATCAACATATCGAAATCTATATCTATAAATCTATATCTTGTATCTAACACAATAGAACAAAGCATTCGCTCTGTCATCTGGGGATCGTGAGTTTGAATCCCAGCTGATATTACAGCCATCCAGAACTGGGAGTCCAAAGAATAATAATAATAATAATAAAAAAAAAACATGTCCAAATTTTATCATGTAAAAGGTTTTCCCAGGCTGCCACACATATTAGATTCATTTTTGGCATGTGACCCCATGATCACTACAAGTTATAAAAGACAGCTAATTTTATTTTATTTATTTTTTTCATTAAGAACCCTAACTTACATAGGCACTGTATTTTTTTCCTCCTTGTCACAATCCTGTATGTCACTAGTGATAAGATCATTGACCCTGTACTCCAGGAGGTGTTATCAGGTCCAGGCTTGGATTCCTTGTTCTACAAACCTTTCCCATTATTTCCCCAATATACTTATTAAATATTTCATGCTAATTACTTAATGATGTGCCTTAAGATGAGTAATTAGAGTTTATAAGATATTAATATTGCTTTTAATCACAGTGGCAGCAGGAGAGGAAGAACTTTAATAATCCTGCAGAGCCGTAATATGTATCACTTCTACATATTCTACTTATGGCAAGAAGTCAACTTTAACCAAATAGCAACTAATTAGAAGTTAATTATAATTAGAAGTTATAGTATAAGTTAATTATATGTTATGACATTTTGCTAGGTAAGACAAGCTGTCAAACATGAGGTTTCTTTTTATTCTTTCAGCATGGGCCCTGAATTTGCCCGCTTTTGAATGAGCAATAATGACGTAAGTGACTTATTGCCTTTTTCATTCAGCCATGAAAAGTTTAAATGTGATTTTCTTCATGGACCATTACACACCGTTAATTGGCTTTTTTTCACTCTCCACCCAGCTCACCTAAAGATTTTAATAAATTTCTTGGTGTCCTTCATCTTTGGAATAAACTTGTGCAACTTGAACACCATTTAATAATAACAATAATATTAATAAAAAGATTCAATATTAAAAAAATAAGTGATTGTTGCACAATTGTATTCCTTTAAATGCTAATATTTCTCATGGCAACTGCTCATAAACCAGGTATTTCACTGCCAATATACACTGAAGTGCCAGAAAAACTTGTACACTGGTCTAATAACTAGACGCCATGAGCTTACGGAAATACTCTGTAGGCAACAAACACTATACTATCTGCAGAACATTCCACAATTCTGTATTCTGTATTCTGTATTCCGAGGTGTAGGATTTCTGTGCTCCACAGCACGTTGCATGGCATCCCAGATGTGTTCGATAACGTTAATATCTGGTGACCGGGAATGACCCCAAACTCAGATGAGTGTTCCTAGACGTGTGTGGTGCTGCATTTTCCTGTTGGAAGAGGTCGAACCTATCAGAATGAATGCAGGACATTCATGTCACAAATGTACACGCAGTGTTCAGCTGTCAGAGACGTCTGTAGATGTACCAGGGGTCCCATGGAATGCCATATAAACAAACCTTATTCCATTTTGAAGTCACTACCAACCCGTACCCATTTTTCTGGTACTTCAGTGTATTATGCATATCAGATTTAATATTAGTAAGTAAAATTCAAGCTTTAGCAGTTTCTGGAAACCCTTCTTTGTCATTTCTGTGCATGTCAAATGACTGACTGGGTTTTGGCACAGTGGATCTGCTCAGCATGTCTCCAGGCAGCGGGCTTTTTGAACATCTCCATAATATTTTCCTCTGTAGAGTGAATAGTCAGTGTTATTTGTGTTTGTAGACGACCAGATCCTTTCGCTACCTTCATGTCCTGACAGTGCCACAACGGCCCAGTCTACGAGCAGAGATGTAAGCTGGTTACCACCGAGGACCTACCACCTGCAGTCCTCCTTTTAAACATTACAGCTTTATTAAAGAGACCTCCAAGCAAAGCTGCTACACTTTTGTGCACATGACAAGGCTGAACTAGGGCTGTATTTACAGCAGTGTAACATGACACAGACACACTTTCCTTTCCTTTTCCCTTTGCTTGCAAAAACACTGCTTATTATTATTATTATTATTATTATTATTATTATTACTATTAGTAGTAGTATTATTATTATTATTATTATCGTTCTTATTATTATTACTATTAGTAGTAGTATTAATAATAATAATGGTATTATTATTATTATTATTATTATTAGCACTACTACTACTACTACTACTACTACTAATAATAATAATAATAATAATAATAATAACAACTATAACAATAGCTATAACAACAACAACAATAATAATAATAATAATAATAATAATAATAATACAAACACTAGGATTACTTGACAGCATAATCATGCAAGGGGTAAAAAAAACCTTCTGTAATTTCATTAAGCATATTTAATCTTCCTTTCTTCTAGTGGTCTAATTTCATTACAGGCCTGTACTAACAGGCCAGGCAAACACCCCTTCCCCCTCCCCCGGTGCCCTCTATCTCTATTCTACTATAACCTTTATTCATTACATTATATTTGCAATAATAATCTAATGCAGGCATGTATTCAAGACAGCCTTTGGTCAACTTTGGTGCTCTTGGATCTTAAATGAGCTTTAACAATGTAACAGAAGGCAATAAAATCAATTAGCAACATTTAGCATTATGTATGCTGTTTAAAATCCAGCTGTGCTTAATATTACAAATACTGTTAAGATGTACAGACGACCTTTATCACTTCTAACTATAAATAAAAACTGCATGAGCGATATGTTTATCACATTTTCATAGCACAATTCAAAATTGTACAGTTAAATATACACTGCCAGTCAAACGTTCATGAACATGTTTAATTCTAGGTTTATTACACAGGTATTGCCACAGACCAAACCAAATAACTAATGAATAAGGCAATACTATCAATCCTTGTAAACCATATTAAATGGCCACCTTTAGATCCTAATGGGACTCTAAATTAGTGTTTTATTAAAAGCAGACTCACTTGGCGGGTAATCCTGTTAAGCTTATAAACATCTCCTGGCCAGCGCTAACATTAGCTAAAAAATGTTTAGCTGTGAGCTGAACAAACTTAATTAGAGAAATGAAGATTGAGGCCTTTTCCGATTGCATCTATGTTGTTTTAAAGACATGTGAAACATTACCTAGTAAGCTTATACACCGATCAGCCATAACATTAAAACGGGGAGGTCGGGTGAGGTGAATAACATTGATTATCTTATTTCAGAGGCACCTGTGAGAGATAAACAGTCAGCTCTTGAATATATATATAGTACTGTGTAAAAGTCTTAGGCACATGTGAAGAAATGTTGTGCACAAGTTTTTACTATTTGAAAGAAAACCCCCACAATGAGCAGTAAACAGTAATAAAGTAAATGAAAGTGAACTATTTTGCCTTACTGTGTTTGCACACAGAGGAATGTGACCTCCGCATTTAACCCATCC
>JAOVVF010000051.1:7868135-7880946 GCA_028565595.1 Duopalatinus emarginatus
TATATATATATATATATATATATATATATGTGTGTGTGTGTGTGTGTGTGTGTGTGTGTGTGTGTGTGTGTATGTATACACCAATATTGTGACATCAGATCAACTCTAAAACAGCAGGTCTTGTAGGGTGTTGTAGTATTCAATGGTTAATACCTACCAAAAGAAAGGACACCCACTAAACATGTGGCAGGGGCAGCTGTGGGCTTGTGACTGGAAGGTCCCTTGTTCTGACCCTAGTACCAAAAAGACATGTCTTAAGTGCCCTTAAGCAGGGCATCTAACCCCCCCAACTGCACAGATTTGTCAAATTTCTCTGTGTGTACAAGCACAGTGGTCAATAACTGGCTAAGTTTGCTTCTTCACTTTAAGGGTCATGTGCACACAAGGCTTATTGATGTGCATGGAGGTCTGGCCCCGATCCTACAGAAGACTCATAGAAGGGTCTGTCTGTTGCTGATGTCTTGGTGCCATAGATACCACATGTCTCAGTGAGTCAGAGCTGTTTAGACAGGCAGTTTTGATGTTATGGTTGATCGGTGTACCTGTTCCTATTTTATTTTCTATACCTGTTTTATTATTATATGTATTATGTATTATATGTATAAGGTGTTCAGATATATTAGACTGGCAGTCTACGTGTGCACATTCGTAAATGACCAAGTGGACAAAAGGGATCTTAGAGAACTAAAGGACAACGGATTGCTGTATTATTATATTGCTGATAGTCTTTTTCCTGCTTGGTTTTTTTCTGTTTGAATGTTTTTTATGTACATGATACTTATCTTTTTTTTTGTAGATGTTCATTATAATTTTTTTTTATTATTATTTTTCAATTTAAAATCAATTTAGTAGAATTTCAGAGGTCTACAGTTTATTGCACCTTGTAAAATTCTCATATGTCACACAAACACCATATTTCAAAATCTCAGTGTAGTAAGTTATATAAATAAACAAATGATATTTAAATCCTATGTGTGTATTCAATGGGTCACGCCTTGTTAAATCATTTTACTTTGCCGACAACCTGGAAAACTGGGCTTAACACAGAAGGCCTCCTGTACTATATAGTGCCCTCATTCTTTGTTTTCTGAGACCTAGTCGCCTACTTTGGTAAGAACGTGCCCTCTGCATTCAAACCATACATGCAGTGAAACACACACTAGGTTCAGAGAAGGGGCACACTTTCCCTGAGCAGGGGCAGCCCCAAATCACAGCACCCGGGGAGTTCTTTGTAGGGTTAGGCACCTTGATTAAGGGCACTTCAGTCACCACTACAGGTTGATTGTTTAATTTTAATAACTCAAAATACATTTTGGTTGCTGGGAAGCTATTCCATTGCTCAACCAATGGTCACAGATTATATAACTTTGAGTCCGTAATATCCACTGAAACATGGAAAATACCGAAATGGTTTAAGGAGTTATGCTCTTATGTTGCACTATTCCCACACATTTGGGTTACAGAAAATGCATGAGTAGATGAATGGAGTTGTATGTAATACACTATAGATCATGTTGGTGCTGTCACTCCAGAAAAATAAAATGTTTTTCTGACAGATCAGGACAGATCAGTTGTTGATGCATCTCGGCATTAGATTTAAAAATATGCAGTGGCGTGATTCACTCATTTACTGTTTCAACATCATCATTTACATTTACGGCATTTTGCCAGACGCTCTTATCCAGAGCAACTTACATGGTTACTGGTATTACAGGAGGCCAATGTAATGTTAGGAGTCTTGCCCAAGGACCCTTATTGGTGTAGCACAGACTGGCTGCCCAGACCGGGAATCAAACCCAGGTCTCTCACATGGGAGCCCATGATGTTACCACTGTACCACACCAACCACCACCAAATACATGGCTCTGCTTTACAAAGGTGCCCAGCATTATACCAGTTAATGTTTCTTTTGTGCTGTTGAGTGTGGGGTTTTGTTTTGTTTCACAATGTTGTGTCTAGTAGCTGAAGTAGTTGCGTGGCGAGATCGGTTTCAGAATTCAGTACCAAAAAGAGATAACCATGTCAAACAATTAATTTATTTTTATTTTATTTTTTGTGTGTACAGTCACTGATCATGTGACACCCAAGAGGGACAGATATTTATGCGAACCTTCACATAACATATAACTCTAATCAACTGATATCTTTATAGATTCCTACTCCATAGCGTCATTCAACCACAGCTTTGTTCACTATAGTCAACTACACGATTTCCTTCAGTGCACATTACCACAATCTCACACAAATTCATAGGTATTCTGATGAATGAGACCCTTTTAGTTGGATTTCATATGAATAAAGTCATCAATTACAATCCAGACCATTGTCCATCACCCCATTGATTATCAGGTCGAGTTGGTGTCCAGCAGTTCCAGCCTACATCCCCATGCGTACCAGTAGAATGTTTCTCTTTGGCAGCAGATATACGATGATAAACTCTTACAGTCCAGCAACATTATAACACAGTTCAGGGTTTTAAAACTGTTTCATAGAATACAAAAATAGTACAGATTGCTGTCTAGTTTAGTCTAGGCTAACCTATTCAGAACAGTGATGCCATAAGAAGCAAACAAACATTGAACATGAGCGGATCGTTAGGATGATATTTTTTTTTCTTTCCAACTTCAGTTGGCTAGCTTAGCTTGGGGTCCCAAGAACAGAAATCTGCAGAGTGCATTAAATTCCACATGTCAAACAATTTTCTTACTCAGAAATTTCCAAACAATGTTCACGAAAAATGAAACTTATATCAGACAGTAATTCTGCAACGAAACAAACATACAGTACATTTTGTTCAGTAGTTTCTGTCTATTCTAATAAATAACTTTAATAATAAGTTGTTCATAGGCTGTGCACTAAATGCCATTAGTATATGTCTTTCTTCCATCTGTTTCTTTATAAAGTTCTCAAAAAATGACAAGACAGGCATCATGTATTAAATTTAAAAAATTGTTACAAACACCCTACACATAACACATCCCAGCTCTGGTTCTCATAAGGTAGCAGACATGTACAGCATCTTGAGTTATACATGCTTTATAGACTAAAGGACTAAAGGGTCCAGTACCAAGTACTCTGATATGTTCTCAAGCATTTAAAATGGTTGCGTCATTTAACCCATTTTGGGTTTCTTTAACAGTTCTCGTTCTAGGGCCAAAATGAAACCTTTATAAGTAAGATTTTATGTTGTGGGTGACTGAAAACACAGTTGACGCTAGAATTGAGGCTAATAAACTTAACCAAGGCAGAATAGACTGTAAAACAAGATTTTAAAAAAATGTTAATTAGTTGTTTTTTTGGTTTTTTTTTTGTTTGCAGTAAACTGACGTAAATGTGCATTAAAATAATAATAAGTAAATACTGAAAAGTAGTCTGTAAAACTGGCAAACATCTAAGACATGAATGAGCTGGTCTAAGTCTTATGATGTTTCATGACCCTGTATAATCTGCTACTTACAAGTAGATGGCTGACTCAAGGCAGCTATGTGTTTCCTTTCTCCCAAAGCAGCTTGTAAAGTCTGCCACTTTTCGTTATGTGACACAGGCACAAGGCTGTTGCTCTGATGCCCAATCAAAGAAGTACAATGTAAAAAGAAGGTGAAAAAAAAAATCTACCAAAATTAGCTATTGACGAACGGTAGTCACGTAACTCCTCTTCTTTACGCAACATAAATCGTTAGCAACATTGTTCATTAGTTCATCATTCTTTCACAGTCAAAGTCAAAGTCCTGAAAAAGTCTTGTGTTTTGCTTTACAATTTTTTTTTCTGGAAAAAAAAAGTCAATTGTATCTTTTATTTCAAGATCATAACCATCATTCATGAAAATATGTGATGCCTTTGATAAAGATGCCTTAATGCCTTCACAGTACATATGTACTGTAGTTCGTTCAAAATTGTCACTAGTTTAAAATAGGTAGATATTACTTGTTTTTTTTAAAATAATGCATTATATGCAATATAACATTATATGCAACATTCTTCTTGAAAAGAATATGGCCAGAGACTTGTTCATTTGAGATTTGGTTCATTAATAACCATTGTGTAATTAGTTGCAAACAATAATAGGCACTGTCCTTGATGGGATCCCAACTAATTTTTGAAACAGTATAATTCTGAATGCAAAGACCAGTAGGTGTGAGCAAAGTGTTAAGAGGTCCATGCAGAGCACTCCACATAGATGGCAGTGGTGTGCAGAGTGTTCATTCTCGATCCCCATCCTCACTGCTTCCTGCATGGCAACGCAAGAACAAGTGTGTGAGAACAAGAACGAGTGGTTTACGTTTATGAAACAAACTGGCTGTATAACAATGTGGAATTATTACATGGAGAAAGAGAATATAAACATTGCTTAATTAAAGATTATGTATTTCAAAGCATTTTACCTCCTGCCGAATCCATATCTGAGTCAGAGACATGGGTAATGGAGAAACGTGAAATTGGGGCTGGAGAAACAGTGAAACGTGAGAATTGCACTACAGGCTTGTTGTTTGTGGTGCTGGGTGGAAGGCTTGGTTTTGCCTTGATGCCTGGGGGTGAGTCCTTTGACGAGGTGGGTAGTGGCAGCAATGAGAAATCATCATCCCACTCGAACCCTGTACCTGCACACAAAGTGGATCAGGAAAATACATATGAGACATAAGAAGGAAAAAAAATCATTAAAATCATATCTCTTTGTTAAAACGAGTATTTCTAAAACTTATTTCTTACTCTCTTCTGAAACGTTTCCATCAGAAGAGTCGTCAGTGGAATTGGCCTTTTCCTGTTGGTTGGCAATCTGTTTGCTTGTCTCACCTCCCAACGGGAAGGCATGTTCTGATAGCTCTCCAGTTGGACTTTCCTAGAGAAGTGGAATTTTTCTCATTACATTTTTTCCTTATCAGGGAGAACAAAATCTGGAATACAAAAATGACCCTCCCAGCAATGCATTCCTAAAACATCAACTAAAATATAAAAAAAATAAGCAACGGATTGTTGCAGAGCTACATTTTTTACCAATATGTCACTGTGTACCTTCTACAGTCATTAACACTGCTGTAGAAAGGTTATTGTATGTCTGCACTAAATTGTATACCAAAACTGCAATTCAAGTTAAAGTATTCACTGCAAAACAAAAGAAAAAGCAGAGTAAATCAATGCTTACTTGGTCAAACAAGTAGACAGTAACATCGTCAAAGAAGGACACCACCTTCTTCTTAGACTCCAAATCATCACTGAGATTATCCAGACACAGGCTGGGCATCTTGAGGAGGCTTCTGAGTTTGTGTGCATCACTGCAGTCACTCACAATGATGGGCACTGGTAGCATTTCATCTTCACTCTCCTCGCTCTGCTCCTGGATACTGTAGGTGCGTAACTCTTCATCTGATTCGTCACTGTCCTCTGAATCTCTGTCCTCATCATCAGTTTCTCCTCTCTCCACTGGGGACACTTGTCCCTCAGTTGATGGGAGAGGAGGAGGAGAAGTGGGACGATTGGAGCTCTTGTGAAACTTAAGTCCATATTTTGTGTTACTGTCCAGATTTTCGGGCTCGTCCACTATATTATCTGTTAAAAAACTCTTGGATGAGTCAGGTGTAAGTACCTCGACTTCGTTATCGTTGTCCTGAGCTGGCAGTGCCTCTGAACTTGTGCTGGATGTTTCTTCTTCAGTAACATGCTTTTCCTGGTTAACTTCATTTTCATCAATAAAGCAATTAAGTCCAGTCTCAACATGACTGTCCTCAACTAAAATTGTAGCTGGTGATGGTTCAGGAGCATCTGTGGTCCCAGTCTCCTCAGCTCTATAGTCCTCTTGCTTGGTATCAGACAATGGCAAGGCAGTTAAATCAGATAACTGATTTTCAGATGGCACTTCTTGAGGGTCATCTGAATTCAGGTCAAAGCCTTCATCCTGGACAGTGTCAATTATTGGACATTCATGTGTCTCAGGAGAAACAGAAGAAATAATAGTTGGTTTAGGTGAACTAGGGGAGACCTTGTGATCTTCCTCTGAGGGTAAAGTTTTTTCTGACTCTTCCTGAATATCATTTTCACAGTTTTCTTCTGTCTCCAGAACATTTAACGTCTCTTTGTCTTGTTCTGCAATTAGTGTTGGTGGTGTTTTTTGGTCTATTGCTTCATCCATTGCTTCCTCCTCCTTTCTCTCAAGATCATCAATGCATTTCTCTCCGTCATCACTCTCTTTCTCTTTGCCTGCTTCAGTATCAGAAAAGTAAGCAGAATCTCTGTATGGGGTTTTCTCACTTAGTACAGTCAGCGTTCCAGGGCTCAGAGATATTTCCATGGTGACTCCTTCCTCCACATCATTTTGTTGTGTGTCATCCCCATCTCCTTCCTTTTCTTCAGTAATTGGATTTGAGTCAGCAGCCGACATCCCTACTGGCTGAAAGGTTTTGGTGTCTTGTGGTTCATGAGGTTCCTTGAGGACAAATTCGGGAGACTCGTTGTTCTCTGTGTCGTAGCCACTATCCACAGTCCTAGGGGAATTTGAAGGATGGAGAGAGGTTGGACTCAGAGTCTCACTGGAACCTGCAGTAGAGGGTAGGTCTATGGAATCCATGGAGTCAGGTGTACCTACTTGCTTCTGCAATGACTTGAATGAAGGGGAGGTGTAGTCAGTTGGCTCAGCATAATCTCCTGGGAAGTCACTAAAAATCCCAGAGGTGACATCTGTGATGTCATCATCACTACAATTGTCAATTTCCACCAGGCTGGTGCTGGAATGCCCATGTTCCACACCACTGTCCACCATCCTGCTTCTGTCCGATTCAGGCTCTGTTGAAGAGATCTCAGGAAGAGGCTTCTCCACTTGTTGCGTTATGGTTAAAACCTCTGCTTTCATGTCCATTTGACAAGTTTCTTGTTGTCCACTACTGTCTTGTTTATAGATTCCCTCTCTGACCCCATTGTCAGAATATTCTGTGTGTTCGGTCTGTTTTAAATTGCTTTTTGTTGTCTCTGATTTAGAAATTAAATGTCCAGGAGGTAAAGCAGCATGGCCTACCTGTGGGTTCCTGCTGGGTTTGCCTGTGGTTTTGTCTGGAATGTTGTCATTCATGAAACAATTTCTTACTAATGACCCTGTAAGAGGATCTACAAAATGAGAATTGCTTAAAGCCTGACAACAAGGAACAGGGTACACCTCTGCTTCTCTGGGCTCATGACATAGATGAATGTAGGAGCTGCAGTCTGCTGAGGATACTGATGCTTGTCTACCATGCACAGGACATGTGTTGCTTTTCGCTCTGCCTTCCAGGTAGTTATGTGCTTTGGTAGAGCGGTATGGGAGACTGTGAGTCTCTGGCCATGCATCCTCAACATCGGTCATTGGCATAGTGTAATGAAAGTCTGCATATGCATCTAGCTTTGATGACTGTCTTTGAGACGATCTCAATTTGTTTTTTGTTGAGTGGTTGGTAGACCAGCCCATTGCCTGCCTTTCTATAAATATATCCTCCTCCTCTTCTGAGTCGCTGTCATCTTGGCCCACAAACACAGCTCCCCCTGATTCCATGTCAATACACACTGAGTGGTTGCCTGGCATGATCTTTCTCAAAGAACCCATCATGTCATAATATCCTCCAGTTACATTCTTCCCAATTACTGAGCCTTGGCTGCTCTCTAGGTAAGGGTCACCATAGCTCTGTGGGGGGCTGCTAAGTGAGGGGGAGATCCCTAAGGGTTCCTCAAGCTCACCCAGTGCCTGTCTCAGACTTCGGGACCCCCAGCTCTCTCTCATGGGTTCTGATGGGCCTCCGATAAGGTAGTGATCCAAACCCAGTGGTGGTGAGTTTTCATAGTAATAGCCTCCATCCCTGTCTTTGTATGATACATAATGACCTGACTCCCAGGGCCTGAGTGGGCTTGAATCAGATACCTGACCTAAAAGTGGTTCCATAGTTAGGGACATGGTTGGACTGTTGTCTGAATCATAGACACTGCTTTTATGGATGTCAGCTGACCAGTATGTGTCAATTGGCTTGCCTTTAGAAGGACAGCTCATACAATCCCCTGAGTCTCCACTACCAGTTCGAAAGCTGCCATTGCTGCCCCCAAATTCAGGGCTGTATGCACACATTGTGTATTCCATGTCAATATTGCATTCCACTGGCTCTTCAATACGAATATAATACTCACTATTCACTGACGGACTATGTGCACTGAGAACAGGAACAACACCTGGGGTGTGTAACTGCTTGGGGTCATAGTACTGGGGAGAGACCCCTAAAGTGAGTCCATCAATCCCACATCCACCTACCATACCTCCTGGAGGGTAATAAACCTCCTGACCTAATGTTCCCGTGGAGGATGAGGAGGGATAGGGCTGTTTAGATCTCGCTTGTTCCCATTTGTACTCAAAGTTCAGACCATGACTGGTTTCAGTAACTGTGAGGATGTCATCTCCCGACTCTGACTGGTAGCCATCACCAGCTGAAAATTGCTCCAGTAAAGGGAATGAGGACGAGACTGTCAAGGATTGTGGCATCTCCAGGGTCAGGGGACCAGCCCCATGCAGACCATCATGAGTCATATTTGGTCTCATTGAGTTCCACCGCCTCTCAAAATCTTCTTCTGCCTCACTGGCACCTTTGGCACACAGGTAACTAAGCAGTAGGTGAACTTCCTCAGCATTAGGTCTCTGGTCTGGCTGAAGCCAACAAAACTGCATCACTTCGTACCTAATAAAGGTTACATAAGTAGGACAAGAAACAACAAAGTATGTGTATGCGTACATTTATGCACTCATTTGGCAGATGCTTTTGTCATGGTGTAAGGGGTTTTAAGTAATAACTAATCAAGTGAGCATGACTTGAAGATTCTTATCGCTTAGTGTTTTCTAAAACATTACATTTGTATGTAGTATTTCAAACACCCACCAGCGGTCAGAGAGAGGAAACTGAAGCAGTGGCTTTGGCAGTTTGAGTTGTTGGTCCTTCACAGCAAAGCTGAGGACCTGCCTGTCGGAGTAGTGTCGATAAGGCTGGTTCCCCAACTCAAACAACTCCCAGATAGTTACCCCAAGAGACCTGAGATACAGAAACACATACGAAATTACTCCAGAGAAGGCCATAGCTATCTGTGCCCAGAGGCCTAAGAGAATTATAAAAGATAATTAACACTGATTTCTGAATGGGACTAATGCTATACCTTGATCAAACAGTGTGAAACTTGCCAATCATCTGATGGGCCTCCAATAAGGTAGTGATCCAAACCCAGTGGTGGGGAGTTTTATAGTAATAGCCTCCATCCCTGTCTTTGTATGATACATAATGACCTGACTCCCAGGGCCTAAATGGGCTTGAATCACATACCTGACCTGAAAGTGGTTCCATAGTTAGGGACATGGTTGGACTGTTGTCTGAATCATAGACACTGCTTTTATGGATGTCAGCTGACCAGTATGTGTCAATTGGCTTGCCTTTAGAAGGACAGCTCATACAATCCCCTGAGTCTCCACTACCAGTTCGAAAGCTGCCATTGCTGCCCCCAAATTCAGGGCTGTATGCACACATTGTGTATTCCATGTCAATATTGCATTCCACTGGCTCTTCAATACGAATATAATACTCACTATTCACTGACGGACTATGTGCACTGAGAACAGGAACAACACCTGGGGTGTGTAACTGCTTGGGGTCATAGTACTGGGGAGAGACCCCTAAAGTGAGTCCATCAATAGGCACATGTAAGCTTGGGTATAGGGTTAGGACTATACAGGGTACACAGGAGACATGACCACCTTCCCTTTGGAAAAACGTGCCCTTGATCCAATATAAAAGATAAGCCACCTCACCCTTTTGTTTCTGAAGTAAAACGTATCTTGACTTTTGACTCACCCTGTAGTTAGTTCTCCTATCTGAGAATGTTACGCTATACTGTGTTGAGCAACTTGGCTTAGTCTGGTGGCTTTATGTAGCACATATTAGACTTGGATCTAACTTTATCCCAAAGTGAATCTGGAGTCTATCTTTGGATAACTGGGCACAAAGCAGAAATAAACCCTGCCATGTATGCCAAATACATTTTCACTCTGAATTACACTTAGGGGCAGTTTAGCAAAGCCAATTCAACCAATTCGACAATACAACCTTGGCTTCTTTTTGGAAAGTTGGAAAACTGACAAACCCAGAGGAAACCCAAGTGGACACAGGGGAGAATATCCAAAACATTCACAGTTTAACTGCAATACTCATATTTACTGCAATTTCGATTTATTATTATTATTATTATTATTATTATTATTATTATTATTATTATTATTATTATTAAAGTTGAAGTCTCTAGCCTAAGCATCTGTGATCCATATAAAAATAAAATTGTATTAATACAAACACAAAAAAGTGATTCATGTGTTAGTTTTTACCAAATGTTGCTTTGTTTTGTTTGGTCTGCCACCAGCAAGTTGCCATGAACGTCATCCACCAATTCTGGGGCAATCCAACGTAGTGGTACCCAGGACTGATCCGCTGTCACAAAGTAATCATCCTGCGGAGTAGCAATATAAATAAATACAAATACATTATTCAGAATGAACAGATGGTGTTTATGATACAGATAAAAAGATACACTGTAATTTTTATTATTATCATCATTATTTATTTTAGACTAGCCAGAAAAGTTGGCCTAAATAATAATAATAAGTATGATGATGTCGATGATGATGATGATTTAATTAAATATGAACCGTATTACTATGCTCTGGAAACAGAGGATGAAATGCCAGTTAACATGGTCTCTGAATTCTGCCTCTGTCAGTTCCTCTGTTGCAGATGCATGAGCTTCATATATGCCCACATAAAAAGAAATAAATCTTTTGTTCTATGTGCATTGGGATTGGGATCTTGCAGGACACAACAACAAAGCTGTGTGAGTGGAAGATTTTTATTTTCATACGGTCATTTATAAAGCTCATGGGTCAGATAAAAACCATTGCTGTGTGTAATGTCTGGTCAGAGTCATAAGTGGTTTAGAGTAGGCTGTTTATTTGGTTGTATATTAATAAAAAGAAACAAATAAAGTAAAAAATATATATATTGAGGGTGGGTACAAACAAAAATAATAAATGCACAAAGACCATGGTGACAATGCTGGCATTTCTTCCTCTGTTTCCAATAGGTATAATAATACAATTAATATTTAATTAAATAATAATAAGAATAATAAGAATAAGAATAAGAACAACAACAATAATAATAATAATAAGAATAAGAATAAGAATAAGAACAAGAACAACAACAATAATAATAATAATAATAATAATAATAATAATAATAATAATAATAATTATTATTATTATTATTATTATTATTATTATTATTGTTATTGTTATTGTTATTGTTATTATTGTCATTGTTGTTGTTGTTGTTGGTGGTGGTGGTAGTGGTGGTTTTAAGGTTTAGGTCACACCCACTTCTAGCTAAACCTGGATATAGGTACAGATATTTGGAGCACTAAACAAATACAGAGAATCAGTACATTAATCCTAACATCTGTAATGCATCTCAAGTGCCTCTTATTTTTAAGCATGTTTGTAATGTTGGACATTGTAAGACTCCCAGACGACTCTAAAAACAGTTCAGCAAGCAAACCAGTGACATCCATACCTTATACTTGCTGTGTGCCAGGCCATAATCTCCGATCTTCACCGTAACATCTGATGTCAGAAGGCAGTTTCTCAAAGCCAGATCACTATTCGGGATAAAATCCAGAAATAAAATCACAAACCTGAAATGATGATAAATATGAACTGACAGTGTAAGTGGTAGATATTTTAATAGAAGAAAAATAACCATGTCTTCATGATGATTAGGGGTAAACCCCAGCAACAAAATCACTGATGCTGGAGTAGCAGAGGCACACTCAGGCAGCATCAGGATATTGTTACAGGAAGTTACCAGGTATGTGTCACACTGGAATCAGGAAATAGATGCACCAACTCCACCCCCCACTTCACTGTAGTAAATAGCTCAAATGTACAAAATAATGATTTCTCAGTTCTATGTCTAGTGCTTTAGAGCATTACATAAACCTGACATAAGTCTGAGCTGGTGAACTCTAACTGACCCCCAGAAGTCGAAATCAGGTTATGGACATGTGCCGCACGATACTGATTGGGTGAACAGTGACAGCTCACCTGTGGCTGTAGTCATGTTTGTGCAGATGCAGAAGGCCAGAAGCAATCTGACAAGCCATTCGTTGGAGGAGCAAAGGATCGGGAGTCACAGAGTCTGCTGTTCTGCAGCTGCGCAGATATCCTTTCACATCACCCTGTTACCATGGAGAGCAGACACACCGAAAATAAAGTAGGGGAAATGGAAAGCATAATCAAGCATTGGTGTGCATAGAAAATGACATAGACGTTAACGTGTGATGATGCCAGTCGGTTGTGTTTTGTATGGCCACTAGAGGGCACTGGCTCTACAGTACACATTTAATAAAGAGTGTAATGGGAGCATTTATTTATAGTTGAGTTTTTATACAGGGTGTCTCAAAAGAACGATACGATACACACGTATATGAAATAAAAATGGTTTGGCAGATGGTAATTTAATGTTAGACACAAGCTGTGGGTAAAAGGGGGTAGTCGTGTCACCAACATGGCGGACACTGAATCACTGTCTGCCAAACCGTCTTCATTTTTTTTTTCAGTGTTATGTATAAAAAGTGTATATATGTATTTCTATTCATACAATACTGTATCTCCAGTGATATGATAGACCTACTGTGCTTGCACACAGAGGAATCTGAGTGGTTTGCTTTCACTTTCTATCTATCTATCTATCTATCTATCTATCTATCTATCTATCTATC
>JAOVVF010000051.1:7911072-7921374 GCA_028565595.1 Duopalatinus emarginatus
GGTCTTGTTGAGGTGGGTGGTGGGGTGGGGGTGAGGTGGGTGGTGGGGTGGGGGTGAGGTGGGTGGTGGGGTGGTGTCCCAGTATGCAGTAGTTAGAACCTACCAAAAGTGGTCCAGTGATGGTCACAGCTTCCCAAGGCTCACTGAGGAAAGGTGAAGTGTAGCCTGTCTTTTCTGTCCCAGAAGAAAAACCAAAGAAGGATCTGTCTTGGTGCCACAGATACCACACTACATCTTCGGAGGTCTTGTGATGTCCATGTCTTGATGGATGAAAGCTGTTTTGTCAGGTGGTGTTAATGTTGTGGCTGTATGTGTGTGCTTAATATGGCTTATTTCTGTCTCCATTTCCTACAAATCATATTTCACAATAACAAGGAATTTGTCATAAGAGCAGAGCTGTGTTTTGCATTTGATACGATTACGTCGCAGCGCTAGAGCAATGACTCAGTATTTTTGTTGCGCTGCCTGAGGTTGCAATGGATGATGTAGGGGCTGGGAGGAAAGTGTCAAGTGTTCACAGCGATAGGACATGCGTACATGATCATTAGCACAGATATGCTTCATAATAGTGCAGTCAGAAGGATTCAATGGGAAACGTCTTTTAAATAGGATTTGGCTTAAGTGATTTTATAAGGTGATGAAATGAGGGGATATTTAACATGAGAATGTTTAATTTCTAAGTAGAAGGCTTTGTATCTCTCGTATACTGTATGCAATAGTACTGTATCTAACACCCTGCTAAATGTTTTTTTTTTTCCCCCTTCTGGCGGTGAAATAGAAACTGCAACAATAGCAGTTCCTCACATTGCTGTGGCTCATTGAAACTAGTGATAATCGCTAATAATTTCCTCTAGAGAGCAAATCTGTCAAAATGGCTGCAAACACACATACACACATGCACATGTACAAATATTGCGCCTAATCCCTTAAAAACAGTTTTTGTTGGATTAAAAAGCCAAAACTGCTGCTTGGAATGAATATTGAGTAAAGATTTGATTGATAGAAGATGAAATATTGAAATATTCATGCTAGAATATAGAAAGGAGGAGGGAAAGAAAAGATAGAGAGACACAGAGAGAGAGAGAGAGAGAGAGAGAGAGAGAGAGAGAGACAGAGAGAGAGACAGAGAGAGAGGGGGGAGACAGAGAGAGGGAGAGAGACAGACAGACAGAGAGAGAGAGAGAGAGAGAGAGATTGTGTTATTTGCCATGTTTTCCTCCAGCTACATTCTTTCTGCTTTCTGAAATGATTATGCTGTACTATCCTGTGTACACTCCCACACACACTGTCACTTTCACTCTGTACACACACTTACACACAAAATAGCTTCACAACAGGCATGTAGGCCTACAATATATAACTGCATATAATTACATACAATACATACATGTATATATGTTTCAAATATATGGATTTTATTATTATTATTATTATTATTATTATTATTATTACTTATGTATGTGTGTATCTCAAGACTATATGAATCATACTGCTCCATACTAGCATGTAATCTCATCTTGTATGTTTTTTTCCCCTCTCTACCCAGTGCTCACAAATGTGAACATTCTCTGCACATATACCTAAACAGGTCCCAGATCAGCTAGGACAGCCATTCTCCAAACATCCTGGCCCCTTTCCAGTCCTGTTTCACCGCCCTGTCCTTTCTCTCTGCCCCGATCCACCATGTTTACATCCTTCATGTTTTGCATCACTTAAGGTTACACGACAACACAAACACATCAGTGTAAACTGTCCGCAATAAGAAATCTACACTTACCCTTCACAACAGATCGCAAGTCCAATGCTATTTTTAAAACAAGTCCATTAAAAGGTGGTCGGTTTGATTAACGTAGAAGATGAAACTAATTACATTCCTGAAGTACACAAGAATGTGGTATGTTAATTCCAGAGTCAGTCTCATGGGTTTGCAAAGGTACAGTCAAACACACTGATTTTAAGCTCACACAGATTAGCTCCTCCTATATGAGGGGGAGGCCAGATGCTATCTGAACAAATGCCCAAATCGAAACCTGAGCTCAGAAAGCTGAGACAGTAAGCATGCCAGTAAGTACCCATTAGTCCCTTCTCCTGACCAGTGATGTAATAAGTATTGTCATCAATCATTCACATCATACTGAGTAACCAGTATGCCACAAGATGCTCTCTTAGGCACAAATCTTTCAGATTTACATATAAAATTAATGTAATTAAATAGGTGATATGTAAACAAACCTTTTTGTCTAGACTAATTTATCTATAACAGACAGGTCGGCCTTTGTTGCTTCGCTATTGAACAAGTTAGTGCAGGTATTTTGCAAGCAGTTGCAACTGATCCCTTTTGTTCATACACACTGAACTATGTTTATGTCTGCACAGCAATAACATTTTTTAAATCTGTCAGTCAGGATTGAGGCCTCATCATAGCACAGAGACAGCGCTAGTTAAAGTTGTGAATGACCTGTTATTGGCCTCTGATCAGGGTCATGTCTCCCTGCTTGTATTACTTGATTTAAGTGCAACCTTTAACATCATTGATCACGCTACTCTCCTTCATAGGTTAAAGAATGTAGTTGGAGTTAAGGGAACAGCCTTGTCCTGGTTTAGGACTTATTTGAGTTATCAGTTTGTAGATGTAAATGGTGACTATTCTATACCAAGTAAAGTAATGTTTGGTGTTCCACAAGGTTCTGTGTTAGGCCCATTATTATTTGCTCTGTATATGTTACCTTTGGGTAACATTATTCAGAAACACGGTATCAGCTTTCACTGTTATGCTGATGATACAGTTATATGTCTGCAAATCCGGATGAGAGACACCAGTTTAGTCAAGTTGAGGAATGTGTGAAAGGACATTAGACAGTGGATGTTGAACAATTTTCTATTACTAAATTATGATAAAACAGAAGTACTAGTATTAGGACCTCAGGCAGCTAGAAATAAGTTTCTGACTCCTTGTTGACTCTGGATAGTCTTTCAGTTACACCATGTACAGCTGTTAAAGACCTTGGTGTGATTATTAATTCTAGTCTTTCTTTTAAAGCTCATGTAGATAATATCACCAGGATAGCCTTCTGTCATCTTAGAAACATTGCTAAGATCAGAAATATGATGTCAAGGCTGCCTTATGTTCCAGGACACCCTCATGTCTGTGTCACCTTCTGGTTCTCCCTTGTAGTTATGCTGTCTTAGCTAGTCTGCCGGAGTTTCAGCTTGCTCTCTGCACTACTTATATTTAAAGTGACCATTACATAAAGACCATACTTAACTTTTGGTTTTCTCTTCTCATCATCTATTCTGATGAGCTACACCTGCTATGGCTGAGGCACCTAGAGAAACCAGCAACCCTGATTGCTGATTTTCATGAGCTACACCTGCTACAGATGAGACATCAAGAGATACGAACAACCATGAGTCCTGATTCCTCCAGTTCTCCAAACCCTGTGTACACTGTGACTGGGGTATGCAAAGAAACTCCTTCACTGGGCCTTTTATTTAGAAGATTGACATGACTTCTTTTTCTGAATAAAAACAAGTAAACAAAAGAAAATCGCTAGTTCCAGGCTACAGTCTGTGATTGCAAACATACAAGAAGTACGACCTACATCTCTCCTCGATCAAATCACAGTGTAATCATATTCATATGTTATGCCATTCATCAACTAGAGACTGGCAGCCAAGTGTGATTTGCCATCATTATCACATTATGATTAGAACAGCAGGAAGGGAAAGAAAGGTACTGCATCTTACCTCTATACATTTGAAGCTTGGCATTGTGTCTGCAGGGGTCCAAAACTAAATTACTTACTATCACGTTTACTTATTATTCCTCCCAATCAACCCAGCAAGACACTCGTATTACTGGGTCGAACCCGAAAATCACACAGAATAAGTGATTGTGGTCTGTAATAAGCTGCTGCAATGCAGACATAAGAAGGGTTTCTGGGGAACGTGCGTGTCAGGTGACTTGCTTTGCCCTTAAAATGAATAGCGCGGCCACTATCGAAGCTGATAATGGATGGATCAGGTGCCCAACTAAGCATTTGATTAGAGTGGAAGTAATGCTCATTATTTAAAATGTGAAATTGTAAAAGATGACTTCCTGATGCAAACAATGTTAACTGTCTGTATTGGCTGATTAAATATAGTCCTCAGCTAAATGATTTTGAATTCATGAATTGTGAAAATGAGCACGGCTTTAATTGAGACTTGGAGGTTTGGAGGACAGGTTGAGAGTAGGTTTGTGACTGTGTCATGGTGTCAGGATTAGTCATGGTGGGCGATGAGTGTGTATAGAGAATGCAGTCTGATTGTAATGCTTTTGTCACATATATTTGTCACCAGCCTTAACATTAACACCACCTGCCAAAACACCTCATCAAAGTATGGACTTCACAAGACCGCTGAAATTCTGTGGTATCTGGCAACAAGATCTTAGCAGCAGACCCTTATGTGGATATTCTTTCGGATTGGATCAGACAGGTTAGCCTTTGGCACCCATGACCCTGTTTCTAGTTCACTGACTGTCCTTCTTTGGACCACTTTCGGTAGGTACTAACCATTTCATACCAAGAACACAGGACTTTGACATGCCATTTTGTTCTGCTTCCAACACATCAAGTTAGTGAGCTCACTAGATGACTGGGTTAGCGCATTTCCAAAACAGCAGGTCTTATGGTTTGGGTGTAAGTCAGGTATTCCTGATATGTAGTGGTTAATACCTAACAAAGGTGTTTTAAAAAAATGATGTAGCATGATACAGCAGACCCGGAGCAGAAAGGGTTAAGGGCCTTGTGTAAGAGCCCTTAAGCTCGACATTGCTTGGGCTTGATGATCGGTAGCCCAAAGCCTTTAAGCCAAGAACGTGTTATTCTGTCTATTACTATCTACTGAATGGCATTTTCACACAACCATGTTGGATTTCATTTCATTTGTGTCTAGCTATGACTACCCAAATATTCACAAATACTTTTTAGGACTCATATCAGAATTAGAAATCAGAAAATATCAACCTCAGTTTGTCCATACAAGGGACTCCTAGCATGTTTATAACATAATCATGCAAAAAAAGGTTATTAAACACTCACACTGGCTTTGCTGCCGAGAAATAAATGAAACTGATTTTGGAAAGAAAAAAAAAAAAACAACAGTGTTGCAGTGTTTGTTTCATCATGACACCTGTCTGTACAGCCTCTCTTTCTGACAACACAATATATTCTCTGTAAAAGGATATTTCATACAAACATCATTCTCAATAAATCTTTTCAAGAATCCAAGAATGAGTAATTAGCACATTTGATCTTTGGGTTTATGTTGCTACATCCCACTAATAATCTGATCAGAGTTACTTCAGATCATCTCCAAAACAGCAGGTCTTGTGGTTTGTTCTCATTATGCAGTGGTTATTACCTACCAAAAGTGGTCCAGAGACAGACGACCGGTAAATCGGCAACTGGGTCATGTGCACCCAAGACTCGCTTATGTGTGCATGGTATGAACGCCAGGCTGGTCCGATCCAGCAGAAGATGTACAAAATGATCTGCTGCAGGAACACGCTCAGAGGTATTGTGGAGTCGATGTCTCGACCAGTCATAGCTGTTTTGATTGGTGGTGGTGTTAATATTATGGCTGCTATGGTATATACATGTGCAAATAGATGTTTATATAGATGTAATCAACACATGAATTGGAAATGTGGACAAATCGTATTTGCCTCATACTACAGTATATTATTTGTTAATATTACCTGATAGATGCTTTTCCTTAACCAGTAATTATTATTAATGATAATAAAGCATTATAACACTACCAGCAAGACACTGTTATTATAGTATTGAGCCAGGAAATCACAAAGAATAAGTAATAAATTTGTTCATATCAATATATAGATGGTTTGGCTAGATCAGTAAACATTAGTGCTGATAATAAAGCATTATAATACTACCTAAAGATATGTGTGTTGCTGTGGATGGAGTAAGAAAATCAATCACTCTGGTATGAGAGGTTGAATGGTATATGGTGTATATGTAGTGTCTATGTAGGCTACTTGTACTTCAATACATGACCACAGACAGCTCTGAATCGTTGCCTGATCTCGACGAGGATGTTTCTCTTCCTCTCATCTTCAACTGATCAAATGTACAGAGGGGAGAAATGGCACAACAACAGCAGAAGCAGAAGCAGCAGCATCACCACAAACCCCGCAATCGGAAACGTGTGCGTGTGTATGTGTGTGTGTGTGTGTGTGTGCGTGTGTGTGTGTGGGTTTTTTTTCCATGCGCATTCCCTTTAGCGCAAAGCGCATTTCTATTTTTGCACATATGCACCATTACAAACCTGTTATCCCGAAAAACAGGTTACAGCATGATGTCAGGCATGTCCTGTGTCATGCATTTTGTAGGATGAAATAAAACAGGCGTACTCACCTGAATCGAAATGCGAGCTGAGAGCAAAGCCGGGGCTGAAATACGACGCGGACATGATCAGGAGCGCAGGAGCAGCGGGCATCCTCTCAATCCCCCAGGATGCTGCTGGTTATTGCATTCAGAAAACCAATTGTCCCGGAATCAGTCAGAGTCGTCTTAGGGCTGGTTTCTTCTCTGCAGAATGGTTGTCTGTATCTCCGCACATGTTAAATGAAATTAAAAGTAAGAGAGACGCACGGACAGATGCGCTCGGATGATTTCCGCGGCTCATCAATGCGTGGTGTGAATGCTCATCACGGCAGGCCCTTGGTTTTGCCCCCTCATGCTCCACATCACGCTGGATGTAAAGATTTGCGGTGAGGACCAAAGCATTTTCAAGCAGGGGATCAATCCAGTGTGGATGTATACCGAATACAAAATATATCAGCAAACAGTAACAGTAGGGTCTATCCGAAAATCTTCCCCGACGCAGACCACATCCAGGACACTGTAGACTATATATTTATATATTTCTATATATAAATCTATACATACACACTGTGGTTTATAATGGTCGAATAATGCTAATTAAGCCGTCTGATCATGGAGCTGTCCAGTGCTGAAACGGAGCTCTATCCTACCCCGGCGCTGCTTTGCGCTGGAATAAGGCTGATGGAGGAGGGGACGATGCGCCACAAAAGCCCCTGCTGGATGAAGCCTTCAGCCTCAGACATGACGCTAACGTTTCACACACACGTGTGTCACGTGAGAGTATACATGGTGCTGGGCACAGTGTTCTCCTTCATGTCAGGTCAAGGCTGATCGAGTCAAGTCAACGCCATGGCATAAACACATGAAGGCTAAACAAACAGGATCTGGTAAGTGTAAGTGAAAGTGAAGTACTTCTACTGACCCCTGTGCGGTGGAATTGGACCTCAGCATTTGACCCATCTGTATAGTGAAACAGAAACATATACATTGTGAACACTAGGGGGCAGTGAGCAGACGTGCCTAGAGCATGTGGGGGTAGGGGGTATAGGTGCCTTGCTTAAGGGCACTTCAGTCGAGTCTTGCCAGACACATTTTGACGCGGTGCTGCTTTTTCTTAAATGTCTCGCAAGCATTTCAGGGGAAATAGTAGCAATTTCACGTTCGAATCTTCCACAGTGCAAGGCTTGTTCTATTTTCAGCATACCCCAAAGGAAGAAGTCTGGTGGTGTCAGATTTGGCTTCTGTGGCAGCCAAAGCCCCTTTGAAATGACCTTGTTGATGAAGAGAACTGCAGATATGTGACATGTTTCTTCATCTTGCTGAAAGTAATCATCTGTTAACTCACAGTCATCCAGTTGATTTACAAACTGTTACAAATTCCCCATTCGTTTTAATATATGACGTTTCATCATGGATGCTCAAGTCAGTTTTTATTATAGTTATTGCTAATGTTATTATGAATGACACTTTATTTTTAAGATAAAATATAGTGGTATTATACAGGATTTTTGCCTCCTTTACTCAGATCCACCTGGATTAACATAATCGTATAGTCTCACAGTACCACAGAGCCCTAATCACATGCAGTAAACCAAATGTCTGTGTAATCAGTCTGATCAATTCTGTTCATTAAAAAAAAAATGAATTTATTTAGCAGGAGTCACAGTGGTGGTACTGCTGCCTCCTGCTGATCCTCAGCTCAGATTACTGTCTGCATGGAGTTTTTCTTCAGGTTCTCTGGGTTCAAACAGTCTTCTGTCCAAAAAAACATGCCAATGGGTAGATTAGCTGGCGTACGTGTGTGTAAATAGTGCCCAGTAATAGACAGCCATCTCATCCAGGGGCCTTGCACCTAGTGTTCCCAGAATACAGAATACAGTGTTTTCCATCCATGACAAACCTGCCAAGAATAAGGTAGTTATTGAAGATGAATGCATGAATAAGTAGTAGAGTTCTACATAGAACCTCTAAAGATTCCACCAGAGTTATGATGTAGATGGCTAAACAGTATTGAATTTTTAAATACCTCAGTATTATTGCTTGGTTGACATCATTGACCAGTGCTGATAAAAGACTAGATGGATGAGGAACTCAAACTCCAGCAATTATCCATCTTCTGGACAGTGGGAGAAAACCAGAGAACACAGGAAGTGCATGCAACACTAACATATATAGAGTAACCCAAGTGCTTAGAACACAGGAGCTGTATTTGTCAGATATACATTCATACATGGTACAAGCTGCAGTGCTTTTGTCCACGTAAGTCTGTCCACATACATAACTGTACAATAAAATAAAATAAATAACATATGGCTATAAAAATAGAAACAAATACACATCTATGATGAAAAATTAGAAAAAAATATATAAAATATTTTTTAAATATTTACAAAATGTTAAAGCTACAGAATAATGCTTTTCTGTGTCATGTATAAAGGGGACTGTGAGTACAAAGAGATGTGCAACAATACAGTTGTCCAAAGCCAGTGAAGCTGTTGCTGAATTGATGTGTGTGAGAGGGTGGTGGTGTGAGAGTCTGTCAGAGAGGTGCAATGCTACCCACTGTACCACTGCATTGCTACAAATTAGGCATTAAAAAAAATATATAGGGTCTGTCTGCAAACCGAGTGAGCTGCCTTGATGTCCATTTCCTAACTAGGCAGCAGTCTAAATGGAGAGGATTCTAACTGACATTGAACATTAGGAGGCAGATTATTGAGACACTCTAGTTAGTGAGCAACCTTCTGATTAAGTTAGCCTCAGGCTATTCAAATAAATTAGCTGAAGCAACAAAAACCGAAAAACCTGTCACTGACAAACGCAAAATATTTATGAGAGAAGTTGTGAATAAGATATCTCGTTAGGCATCATTATGAAGATAAGATTTGAGACAGCCTTTTTCTCAGCCTTTTCTATGTTGAGTGCTCACTAGGTCACGTTTGAGACAGACACATAGCTGTAACTGTACATCATATGATTTTACTAGCATATGTGTAGATTTACACTATCTGACTATTATCTCTCCTGAGACCTATCGACCTCTGAGATCATCAGCAGAGGATTTATTAGCCCGGCACTTGGCCCCCGTGTGACATAAATTCAAAGATGGAGCTGAAATGTCAAGTATTCGGTTGTTCTGATTCACCATGTCACACATTTAGGGTTGCCGTGGAAACACTCTAAGGGCCTTGAGTGTGGATGGACTAATCTGTACTCCTGTGTCACTTTTTTTCCCTCCGCTCCATCTATCACTCGGTTCTGTGCTTTCACTCTCTCTCTCTCTCTGTCTCTCTCTCTCTCACACACACACACACACACACACACACAAACGTAGACACACATCTCATGCTATTTGCATTTAAATGGCTGCAGGTGGCACACTGAGATGGATTAAAATGAGCAGCGACCTTCATTTATCCTGAATGCCAAATGTCACCCAGGTTTACAGTTTGACCATTAGGAAAATGAAAGGACAGGGTCTGCTACACAAAATCATCTATACTGGCACAATTGTTGGACTTTGCTGAAGTAGGCATTGCTTACACCCTCCTGAGAAAATAATTTGTAAAGAAATAATTTACTTTCTAACTCTTATTTCGGTAACATTTTTGTAACGCAGTAATGCTGGGCCACCTACCCCTTATACTTCTGGTGGAACATTCTATGTAGAACTGCTGAGTGTCTGAAAGCTGGTTTTCATTAAAACCTTTTAGGAACCTCATTCATTCATTCATTCATAACCCACTTCATCTTGGTTTGTGATAGACGGAAAACCCATGGATGGGATGCCACTTTGCAGGGCACTATTTACACACACACTCATTTACAGCACTTGGCAGACGCTCTTATCCAGAGCGACTTACAAGGTTACTGGTATTACAGGTAGGCCAATGTAGTGTAAGGAGTCTTG
>JAOVVF010000051.1:7940725-7952648 GCA_028565595.1 Duopalatinus emarginatus
GTTGTAGACATTTATTTTATGAATTCTGCATTTTTGAGTCAGTACAAAAACATTTTAGATTATAAACCCAAACATTACAATAAATAAATAAATAAATAAATAATAATTAAAAAAAAATAATAATAATAATAATAATTTGGAGACAGATTTGGAGACAGGACTTAAAGATTGTTAAATGGTTTTTGGCTTTGCTTCCATAAAAGCGTTTATAACAGTGGATTTATTTTACATTGTACATAAGAAAACCAAGGAAAAATGATGCACAGTCTCACTGGCTACAAAGCACTCCAGCACCGCCTTGTGGAAAATGTCTGGGTGCTAAACGTGAGGGGAATTACAATTTTGAAATATGCTAGTAGAAAACTAATAATAGATTATCAACGTTATCCTACATGTTGGCATGTCAATAGTATTGCAGTTAAAATCCTTCCACTTGCAGTTATTACTGTTACTATTACTGTACTAAAATAAATGATTTGGTAATGTGTTTAGGCGTTTTTTGTTTTTATTTTGCTCATAAAGGCAGACAACTTTACATTAATATACTTTGATAGAGCTTTCTGCAAACAGCCAGCCTTTTCAGCAATGACCTGTCTGTTGGTCCAATGAATGATTATAGTTATGTATGCGAAACTATTAATACTTTTGTAATAATTAATTATAATCAAATTTATACTGTAATATTTATACTCTAATAATAAACTAATATTTTATTAAAAGTAAAACAAAAAGGCATGAAATGTCACTATGTATTAAATAGTATGTCCGTTTACCTTTTTGAATTTAATTATAGACAGTCTTTTAGCGTGGATTGCAGGCTTTAAAGAGATGTACTTAGAGGTTATGAAAATGCTCAAAATGGTTCCAGAAGTATATGATTTTATAAAATATTGCAAATTTGCCAGTGTTTAGGGCTTTTATTATGAAAACTTCAGTCACTGTCATGCCCGGCAGTCTGTAATGAGTTTTAACAGAAATTATGTATTTAGATTGTAAATAATTAAACATAGCAACCATGTAAATCGCTTACATGGAGATTTTATTCATAAAGCATATTTAAAATAAATGTCTATTGACCCAAGTGCTGTTTAAAGTTATATACAGTATACTGTATGTGGAGGAGGAGCTGAGAATTTGCATTATATTCAAAGTTGTGTCTTTTTGCATTCTAGAGATTAATCCACCAGTCAGTCATTCTCTAATCTGCATCATCCAAAACCAAATTCCTCACTGGCAGAGAGCAGAGGATCGAACCTCAAACCCATAAAGCCAGAACTCTTGAGCTGGTAGCTGACTGCACGGAATAACACACAATAACATGTCTGATCCATGAAAGTGCCATAGGTTCACCTACAACCTAGTGTTTTATTTACACATCACACATGTCCTATTTTACCTGCATACGAATCTTATTAACAATAAGCATGCAGGCAGGTGTTGTAGGAGTAAACAGAAATTTAAATTTTTATATGAACAAGTTGCAATTAAAATAGAACTTAAAAGTATCAACCACAAAAGTAGATCATCAAAATGTAATAATAAGAGTTTAACAGTTATTTAAATTTCCCAAAATCATTTGCACAGACATATATGAGCTCTAAAAAACCTTACCTGCCCATTAGACTGTATGTACAGTAACTAAGCACCTTACTAAGGGATTTCATAGCCATACAACAGCCTCTGAAACACTAAATTTAACATCGTACTTCCTGTAGTCTTGACATAGTAAAAATTCAATTTGGGGAAACACACAAAGCAGGTTTATCAACCACAATCTGCACTAATTTTGCATGGCATATCAGTATTGAATAAGTATCATGGTATTAAAGTTTCAGTTACACAGTACAATACCAGCAAAAAAAACCTATACATGTACATATAATATACATATAAACTTATATATTATACGTATACTAATCTGTTTCTACCACTTGTGGTGTGCAACCCTGACCGAGTTTGTAATATATGACTCGCGGCAAGAATGAACTGATCCGAGAGCAACTGTAGAGACAGAGCTTTGTCTCTCTGTCTCTCGCTCTCTCTCTCTCTCCATCTTGTCAACCCACCAGTCATAAGTTTTGATACTCAAGCAAATCAAAACTGAAGACTCTTGTGTTCTTGCAGTCTTAAAACATCTATGACACAATGTCACAGTGACATTCCATGTTCTTTAATTCCATCTGATTGTGTACAACTTGCATGACAAGGTCATGTATGCCTGGTTAGATCAGTTACACGTGTACAACAGCATGAGTCAGTGACATCTAGTGTTTGTTTAATGCTACCTGCAGAATCTCCTGTGACTACCTATGGACATGAAATATAGTGTAATAAATTAAAACAAAAGCAGAGTAAAATCAAACAAAACCACAAGAGAAAAAAGGTGGAGTAAGTGTGAATTTGCCACAAACAAACAGGGGGCATGGACTTCACAAGCTGACAGAAATATTCTGTAAGCAATGAACGCCATACTACTGCAAAACTGTCCGGAAGTCTGTTGCATTCTAAGGTGTAGGATTTCTGTGTTCCAATGAGTGTTGCATGACATCCCAGATGCGTTTGGTAATTATAAGATCAGGTGACATAGGTGGGAATGACAAAACCACAAATTAGATAAGGGTTCCTCTAACCATAATTCGGTGTCTCTAGAGGCGTGTTGTGCATTGTCTTGTTGGAAGAGGCCAAACCCATCAGAATGAATGCAGGACATGACCAGGTGTAACTCATCATAAAGGAAGCACACACTGTGTTCACCTGTCACAGACATTCGTAGATGTAAAGAATCTCATGCGATGCCCCCCCCCCCCCACACACACACATATACACACACACACACCTGAGTCACAACTGAATGTTTCTATACAAACAGTTAATACTTTATATAAAATCGGAAAGACAGGAGAAAAACATGTAAAAATAAAGGCACTTATGTGTTATGTAAATTTGGACTTAAAGGCCATGTGCTGAGGGCAGCTGTAGAAGAACTGTCATATTTAGATGAAAGGGCTAGTCGGTGTTTGTGGATAAAACAGGATCAGGGTGAGTGGAAAAGGGCGAGACATGACTAAATATTTAGGAATAGTATAATGGGTAAATCCTACATAAAAATGGTGGCAGTGAGAATGCATTAACGGTGCCAGTGAGGCTGGGTATTGCCTTAGCAATACCAGGGAGGCCAAGGTGATTTTACATTCTGTGTATAAAGAGTAGTGCATATAGTGTGTATAACAGAACTTGAGTAGTAGGTTTGTGACGTGAAGGTCTAGGAGAGTAGGTCTAGGATGCCAGAACTCACTACTGAGTCTTCGTGGGCTTGCTTCAGCCAAACACCTACGAAGGGAGGTGCCTACCTGATGACCCCTATGACGAGTTCACAAGGAAGTGGTTGTCTGTACAATACAGGTGTAGGGAATGTGCTGGTTTCTGTGATTGACTCAGCATGTACTAGGTGTAGGATTGTGCAATATTACTCATATTTAATTCACTCACATTACAGTTAATCTTCAGTTGCTGATCAGATCTTAAGTGGCCACAGCAACATGGGACAGGGGCAGAGAGATTATTATAGGTGGAGAAAATATGCTGGTTTGTGTGTGTGAATTATCAAATTTTCCTGTAGTATTACGTGTCACATCTCAGCTGTCGGTTTTGCTTCCTTGTCTGTCGGCAAAGAATGTCCATTGGCGTTGCAGCAGCAAAACTAATCCAAATGCTTGGTGGTTATCACATTCCAGCAGACAAATTCCTATTAACTATTCACAATTATTATGAAATAACCCAATAAAATTATTTTTTCCATGTTTAATGTTTCAATTAAAGCCAATCAGCATTGTTGTAAACTGAAGTTCTCTTATAAATGTTTAATGAAACCTGGTCATGAATACCTTTCTAAAATGCATAAAGGCTAGAAAAGTAAGTTGTTTTTATCTTTTTAATCAAAATATAAAAATAGCACTTTCTGTAGTGACTACCGCTCCAGTCGTTTTTCCAAGCAAAATGTTAGCCTGTATTGAATGAACTTCATCACCCATTGAGGGAACCTGTTTTCTTAGAGGTAGAAAAATTATTCTTCATAGTCCGTTATGATCCATCATGATTCTTCAGTTGATGCATAAAGAAGAGTTACACAGTAACTGGCATGTTTTTAAATGTTTCTCCACATGAAAGGTTCGGTCTTTGGTTTTCATTGAATGAGTCTGATCTTGAAAACTGACTGTATTACAAGCCATCTTTTGCTCGTTTCACTGAACACACGCACATACCCCAATTCACTTAACTAGGCCAGCACATGGCATTTGGGGTTGACGTAACATGAGTTTAAGGTTGTCTAGTCAACTCCAACACCACTCCAGTTTATGAGTCTATAAAGAAACGACTTCCTGTCTTCATCATGTCCAGTCTATTAAGCCGAGGAAGGCCGAATCCAGAGGCTGTAATCATCACACAGTTTTTTGCTACAGCATGCAACACCTCACTTCCAGCAAGGAATCAGACACACGTGTATGTTCACGTTCGCATGTAGAGCTTTATCAGTCCATCCTTATCCAGCTGCTGCCACAGACGCAACTCCATCTGCAGATCGTGGTTGGCATAGAAATGCACTTTTTGGAGGTTTTTGTCGTAGTAATGGTCTGAATACTTTTGGTAGTTCGCGGTCATAAATCCATAGGCGCTTACCTTTTAACAAACACAAAAGCAAAATCAGATATCAAAAGTATGGATTTGATTACACAAGACTGTACAAATAACAATAAAAATCCCAAACACACAATCAAAGTGATTAAGGATTAAGCTCCAACCTCATCACATGTATGAAGAGCGGCCAGTAGCATCACTGCTCCTGTGGATGGCCTGTAGATTTCTTTATATTTGGTATCTAGAGTGTGTGAACGCAGAAACCTAGAGGATGACGAGAAGAACGACAAGATTTAAACTTTGTGTACATTGGGCCACTGACACAGCTGAAGATTTTCACACTATGTCAATGTAAGTGTCAGAAATGCACATAGATAGATAAATACTCTCTCTCTCACACACACTCACTCACACACACACACACACACACACACACACACACACACACACACACACACACACACACAGTACATGTATACAAAGCAATAGACATCTTCATAATGGTATGGGGTCCAGCCATTACAATTTGTCAGTCACTCAGATTCCAACTCTTGACCATTTTTCTTGCTTCCAGCACATTAATGTTGAAAACTGATGACTGTTTACTTGTTGCCTAATATATCCCATGCCACTGACAGGTACTAGTGTAATGAAATTATTAATGCTACCCACCTTACCCGTCACTGGTTTTATGGGGTTAATGGCATAGGTTGATCACGGTACACTAAAATGCCAGCTCTATAACGTATGTATGGGGTTTTTAAATTGCCATTCCATGGGACCCCTGGTATGTCTACAAACGTCTCTGACATTTAAACGGTAAACTCTGTGTCTCTCCTTTCTGACCGTTACAGCTGCTCATGTCCAGCATTCATTCGGATGGGTTTGGCCACTTCCAAAGGACAATGTGCCCCCTTACACGCCCAGAGACACCAAATTATGGTTAAATGAACACTCGTCTGAATTAAGTGTGGACTAGTCTGCAGATAGTATGGTGTTCATCACCTACAGAATATTTCCACAGGCTCCTGGAGTCCATGCCCCCATTATATTTAGACAGTCCAGTGCTTCTGGTACCAGTTTTTTTTTTTAAGCTTGTTCTGGCACAGTGTATAAATGAACTGCATTGTATTGCTTTGTAGTTGTATTGAGCAATGATAAAGTTGCATCCATCTATATAAATGTGGACAGGCACCTATAGGTACTAAAAGAATTACACATGCAACAATAGCAATTTTAAAAACACAAGACACTGATTGTACTTTGGCCCAAGGTAAACAGTTACTAAAGGTGTTGTTTGCATTTTGCACATAAAACTTTTACTGTAGAAATTTCAAAAGATCCCAGAAGCCAGGTTTAAAAAAACAAACAAACAAACAACAAAAAAAAAACACCTGCTTTAAATGCCCTGTATTCAAGACTAAAACAATTAAGGCATCAGATTTAAAAAAATTAAACATTTGTGTACCCAGTCTAAGCATGTACATGCACACACACCTGTTTCTCAGGTAACGGATAAAATCAGGGTGATACATTTTTAATTTCTCAACGGTTACGTCTTCTCCAAAATACTGCTTTGGCCTAAATGAAAAAAAAAAAAAAGACAAGCTCAAACATCTACAATACTGTTTCTCAAAGGAAATTAAGGCAAGGCAGGTAAATGAAAAAGTCACATATAGCACACATTAACTTTGGGTTGTAAAATGATCATGTAGGAAAAAAAGATAAGAGCTGTATTTACTCAACACCGTTCTCGGCTCCTGTCTCAACCAACGTGTGCGTGGCCGCAGCCCTCATAAGTATATAGTCCCGGTCATGATCGGGAAGGAAAATGTACCTGGTCTCCTGGAAGGTAAATAAATGGACATTGAAAATTAGATCAGTGTGATACTCATTTACTCATAGAACATGCTTAAAGACAAAAGCAAAGCAGACTGCAAACTGTGCTGAGGAAATATCATCATGTGAAAAATCCATAGATTTACGATACCAGGGTCCAATTTTAAAAAATCTGGTACTTAAAATCAGGATAGTACAACTTCAGATGACACAAAAAAAACTAGGTCAAAACGGAGAAGCAGTGTGTAAAACAACTAAGCTTTAGCAGCAATAACTGCCAAGAAATAATTTTCTGTATGTCTATCAGTCTCTCACATCATTCTGGAGTAATTGTGGCCCACTTTCCTTAACAACATTGCTTCATTTCACTGCCGTTTGTGGGCATTTGTTTATGCACAGCTCTCTTAAGTTCCTACCACAGCATTTCACTTGAGTTGTTACAAATAGCTGTGCTATTGAAACATTTGGTTCTTTTATTTTTTTAGCCATTTTGTTGTAAATTTGCTGATGTGCTTGGGATCGTTGTCCTGTTGCATGACCCAATTTCAGCCAAGCTGTAGCTGTCAGATACATGGCCTCACATTTGATTTTAGAATACATTGGTATACAGAGGAGTTTATAGTCAACTTAATGACTGCAAGATGCTCAGGGCCTGTGGCTGCAAAGAAAGCCTAAATCACCCCTCCACCAGCGTGCTTGACAGTTAGTATGAGGTATGGATATGCTGTGTTTGGCCATAATTCACATTGCAATATTGGTAAAAACCAAACATCTCCACTTTGGTCTTATCTGTCTAATGGACACTGTTCCAGAAGTCAATGTTCAGATGCAACTTTGTTGTCCCTTGTTGGCCTATTATACCATCATGAACTTGAACATTTAACATGCTATTTGAGGCCTGTGAAGTCGGAGATGTAGGTTGAGTTGTTGCAGTTTTTTTGAGCATTGTGCAGTCTGACTTTGGGGTAAATTTGCTGGGACAACAACTTCTGGGAAGATTAACAAATGTCTTAAACTTCTGCTTTTACAGAGGTGGTAATGCTTACTGATGCACTCCTCACACTGCTTCTGCATTTCGGCGCAGTCTTTGGTAGATAAATAATGACGGGGCTATGTGTCATCTGGTGGTGTTAAGCAGAGGTTGTATTTACTTAAATGTTAAAAGCTGATAAGGACCCTTTTTTATTGTCCTGAAATGTAAAACCATAAAAATGGTGAACTAGTCAAAAATCATCCGCCAGAAGAGATATGCGTCAGACAGATGTTCGGCCAGGTTTGATGTGATGCCTCTCATTGCAAGACACACATTTCAAACAGGACTGCCATCTGCTGCAGTTATCGCTTCAACTTTGAACACACACAAAAAAAGGGGCTGTTTTCTCACCCGTTGCTCTCAAATAACTTGATACTTGCTTCAGCTCATATTACAAACTCATTTCCCACAACATCATACACACCAGAAGAGCAGAATTACTATGGTCAGCATTCTGCTTAAAGCAACAGATCAAATAAACCATAAGTATATTTTTCTAAAATGCCATTATCTAAAATATTGCACCGTTTAACTCTAGAACCACAGTACTCTTCAGTACCAGTATATTGTGCACAACTACCAAGGGACTGAGCTGCAGCTCTAGCTGCCCACTAGGGGCCTTTTTCACAGACAACAGGGCCATTTCAGTGCAGTAGACACTCCAAGTTTTGAATCCAGGAGGTTATTCTGTGGGACGTAAGGATGGAAGGATAGTTCTCATTCTGACAAGGGATAAGAAAAAGCTCTTGAGCAGGGGGGTCACATGAACCAGTACTAATGTTCCAGACACCAATAAAGCATTCATCACATGTGTGATTGTAGATACAACAGTGGGAGATAAGGATTGTAGAAGGGTGGCTGAAATGGTGTCCAGCACACATGTAGTGGGGGTTCTACAAGTCAGGAGTTTTGATACCTCACTCTCAGTGTGAGGGTTGACGTAGGTTTTTGGGAGCATGAAGCAGTGAACTGGCATGAGAGCGCTTAAATCCCATGAGAAATAAGACACGTGCCTTCCATGTCAAGGTGCAATTCACATCAAGTTAATGACCGTGTTTGCTGACACTGCACTTCTTCTTTCTAATAAAGATATGGTTTAAACACCAGAACATCATTAAACATAAAACGCAGCACATGCCTGCAAACAACTGCAAGGATTGCCCTATTTGTTTAATACCAAGCAGTTTATCCATTTCCATATCAGCACAGAGTATGATATGGAATATGTAGAAATTGTTGGTGATTCCAATATCTTTGGCTATATTAGTCAGTTCTAGCCCAAATCATTCTGAAATGACTGAAAGACAACAGAAATAATTATTCCCACAAAATCTACACTCACCAAATCTAGCCCCAACTTTACTACCTCAAGTCCCATTTAAATTCTACTGCCTACTTTCACCTACACAATATACCGAGACTCATTTACTCTTGATTTATTTACTCATGGTGTGGCGTTTCGAAGCGGGTGGTGGTGGTGAGTGCTGGGCTGTTCATTACCTTACTCTTGGGAGGTCCTTTAAATCCTAATGCTGAGTAAGTTCTCATAGAGTTACGCAAGGTGTTAGTGGAGAAGGTGTAGAAAGAGGTACGTGTGCCAACATCCTCCTCAAAGCCTTTAAAAATCGCACCATTTGTCCTAAAAGAACGAGAAAGTGGAATTAGTTTGATCATGTCATTTCTATTTATACACTCTTTAAATCAAACCTTCACTGTTGCTAACATTTTCTTTAGTTACATTACTAACCATTTGCTATTGCTGATTACTTCAAAGGCTTACATATACTTGTTTTTTTGTTTTTTTTCAAAGCTGAGCCACAGCCAAAATCATCAGGTCATGTAAAAACTGTGCAAAAATCTTGACATTTCAGTTTAGCTGGTGCATTTATAATCTTGGGACAAGAAAAATATATAATAAGTGTTCACAAAACCAAATCAAACTTGAGTTGGTGAAAATACATTTCTGAGGATCACTGATAGTTTGCACGACATCTATTTATTTTATATGATAAATTATGTTGCAGTACACTTTTCTTTGGTTACTGTGATGTCTTTTTATAACATTATAACTTATAACATTGTTTTTTGTTAATGATTACAGAACTTGGAAATAGCTGATTCAATGTTTAAGTGTGAAATAATTTCTGTTGGAAGAGGCCAAACCTATCAGAATAAATGCTGGACACGAACTGGTGTAACTGCAATAAGGAGTGTTTCACACAGTGTTCACCTGTCAGAGACGTTTGTAGATGTACCAGGGGTCCAGTGGAATTTCAGCTAAACAAATCCCATACCATTATGATGTCTGTCATTATTTAATCACTGATGGACACAACCTATGGGTGCACAGGTGGCACTGCTATGTATTTTGCATAGGCTCATCTGTACCGGTTTTTCTGGTTCTTTGGTGTACATGTTGTGATTTATCATGGAAATGTCAAGTAGTGTTATATGATATTTCTGTCATATAGCCAGGTCAAGCTGTTATGCATGTACTGACAGGGACTGCATCATCTGCTTATCCTTTTTGAACTGTTGTGCAACACCAAACCTGTTCATTTCAGTCATTAGCTGTGTTTAACGTTTGTCTTTTGTTTTCAGACTCAATCCTCAGTTGTCTAGCGTTGACCAATATACACAGTGCACAATTTTACAACCAAAGAATAGTCCAAAAAAAAAAAAAAGCAGTCCAACATTATCCTACCTGAACACATAGTCATGCTTGTCAATCTCCTTTCCTTTCTTTGACCCGTTCAGGATCCCCCCATTTCCTATCACAGCACACCTGATGCACCGGGATCCATTCTTCCTTGTGTTCCAGTCGTCAAACATCTGCCAATTAGTGGAGGTGTTTAATACAGCCAGCGATTTCTGAAGAACTGCAAACAAAAATGGACATGGCATGTAATACCCTGTTATTGTTATTAGGTCCTTGAAATAAATACTGGTTTCATACTACATATACAACATCTGCTACCACACGCTACAGAGACGTCAACCTAGCGCTCTGAGCCAAAGAGAGGCAAGAGACAGATGATGCGGAATGATGCAAGGGTAAATATTTCAGAAATAATAAGGGCAATCAAAGTAAAGCAGACAGCAAACTCTGCTCTATTGATAGTGCATGCATGTCTATTTAGTCAGAAAACATTATTAGAAAGAACTATAGCTTTTTCTACAATACAAGTAATCTGTTAGCATACATCGGAAAAATAAAACACAAAAGCAATGTCTATAACGTCTACCCAGTATTGATCGTCATTAATAAAGGGATTCTGATGCAATAGGAGGTGGGGAGGGGGGACTTTTTAGGCTGCAAATAATTTAAAACCAGCTCATGTTAACAAGAAGGATATGTAGTATCTTAAGCAAATTGGCTCTCACTGTCACTTTTTAATTCAGGGAAACGAACCGAATGATAGATAAAACGTAAGGATAAATAACAAGTGTGTTACTTATCCTGGTATCATTGTCAATATCAAGTGTTCTTAAAAAAAAGAAAAAAAACAAACAAACAAACAAAAAAAAAAAAAAACCCTACTCAGTCTGGAAAAACAAACATTCCTGGTGACTAAGTAAAGCACATTTTCTCCATACAGTGTGTGTGTGAATCACCCAGGAGCCTTAATTTAGTAGCAGATTCTCACAACAGAGTTTTTCTACTGCAGTTATAGAGATCACACACATTCATGTTGGGCTAACCAGTTTTTCAAGACATGATTAGGAGATTATAAATTGAGATTAGGGAGAGTATAAACTAAAGCTCAATGCTGAATATTTATAAACAACTGTAAAAACTGTTGAAGCGTCTGGCACAAGGTTTATAATCGCATCTCCACAGTTACCTTAACCACTAAACCGTTAGTCCTAAATCTAAAGCTAAAACAGCATGTCTCTCACTGATATGCAATAATATGCAACTTAATAATAATTTATTAGACTGGATATGATTATTAATAAATGACACATTATACTATACACTTACCGTCGAAACTGACACTACCCCAGCCATGAGCACCATAGTAGTGTTGTAACCGTTCATATTCTTTTTTTGAGAAATGCTTCGCCGATTGCAGAACTGGCACCTTTGCTAGAAACTTGTTACTAAAGCTAGTGTTTACGATCCGTTCCTGAATACTTCGTGGGCAGCGCTGAAATGAAAAAATAAAATGTATAATGTTTAAGCACATTATATATGTATATATATATATATATATAGTACAAAAACATTTTGGATTATAAATACAAAGATTATAAATAATAATAATAATAATAATAACAATGTTACAGTAAAAATGTTTCTATGTCATTACGGAAAGCAATCTGTTAAATAAGATATAAAAAAACAGAATGAAGGAAGCAGTGAGTGTGACAGTCCGTCCCTCCAGAAAAACAGATTCTCCAGGACACTCAGTA
>JAOVVF010000051.1:8006517-8023612 GCA_028565595.1 Duopalatinus emarginatus
GGTCAGGAATAAGGTTGTGGAGAAGTTTAAAGCAGGCTTAGGCTATAAAAAGATTTCCTAAGCTTTGAACATCTCACGGAGCACCGTTTAATCCATTATCAGGAAATGGAAAGAGTATGGCACAACTGTAAGCCTACCAAGACAAGGTCATCCACCTAAAGAGATACAGCCAAGAGGCCCATGGTGATTCTGGACGAAATACAGAGATCCGCAGCTCAGGTGGGGGAATCTGTCCTGAGTTACCCTTTGTTGTTGGTCTCCCTGGCTTAACTGATTACCTGGTTTTGAGACTTCCTCAGATTACAATCAGTAAACTATCTGATTTTACTCCATGAACGTCTGTCTCCTTGCCCGCCTTCACTGAAGCCTGACAACCACCAATTGTTGTTCTATAACAGCAAACCCCTAAAATGTTTTATTTCTAACACCACTATATGGACAAAAATGTTTGTAGACTCAACCATACGTGTTTTTTTTTCCCCAAACTGTTGCGAGAAAATTGAAACAACACACAATTATCTAGCATGTCAATGTATGCTGTAGCTGATATACAATTTCTCTTCACTGGAACTAAAAGGCCCTGATATCTTTTAGCATGACAATGCTGCTGTAGCCAGGACAACTTTCATAAAGACATGGTTTGGAGTGGAAGAACTGAAGCGGCCTGCTCAGAGCCCTGACCTCAAGAATACGGTTTGATCATAATCATGTTATCTAAAAACAATATAGGTTACACTTGTGTTACTGGGATACTCACTTAATGCTGGGTGAGACAGCTGGCTGGAAGTTGGGAGGAAGCTGACTCCTGCACTTCGGGCATTTTGCTGCATCTACTTGTATACATTTCTTCATACAGGACAGGCAGAACACATGTTCACACTGTAGGACGCAGGGCTCAGCCGGCTCATCCAGACACACAGCACACTTCAAACCAAAGCTGAATAGGAGGCAATAAAACAATTTAACTTTAATCAAAGGACAGAAACCATCCTTAGTCTCAGATTACAATGAAACACACATGGGCTATGTAGAAAGCAGGCAGTACCGTAAATCTCTGCTTATGGATTCGTTATGGTAGCTGTTGAGGATGCGGATGAGCTGCTCCATACAAGTCATGCTCTGCAAGTCAGGACGCTCCTCCATCAACTAATGCAAATCAAGGGAAAATAAGTATAGCTGTTTATTTAACCAAGAAATGACATTAATAGGTTAGTGCACAATGTAAGTCAAAATCGTAGGATGACTTTGGTGTGTTTTGGCTCTATACTGACCCGCTGTAGCTGGCTGCAGTGTTCAAGCGTCAGCGCAACCAGCTTCTCATCAGGTGACTTTATTTTCACCACAACTTGCTCAATAAAAGCAGCTACCACCAGCATCCCCTGCCATACAGACCTGAAAAGAACACAAAGCTCATGAGGACAAGCATTATAGAGTATTTAGGAGATATCCTAGCTTTTCATTTACTCCTCAAGGCTTACTTTATAGCATCCAGATGTTTGAGACAGCCAGGGCTGCAGAGGGAGCTATAAGTGGGACTGAACATTCTCTCCAAGCAGGGCTGCAGCAATTCAACTCTGCTTAAAAAGACTAAGCACTCAGAAAATGATGTAATAGGTTGAAGTTTAGTCTCCTCCACACATATCCCAAGAGCTAGAATGTCCTCATGCTGTAATAAATAAAAAATGATCATGAAGTTCTGGTCATTTTCCCGTTCACCACTGTTAAATGAATTTATGTTTTGCTCCTCATCTCTGAGAGGTATGCATGAGATGAGTCGGAAGGTATCTCTAATGTTCTCACCATGTCTGGTTGGTCTTTCTGCGTGGACCGCACAAGAATTTGAGGGGCCAATTGAGGCTGGATCTGCAGAATGTGTAGGAGTGCGTCGAGTCGTGGACTGAAGTGTCGGGCTGCTGCCATGATCCAGGCTGGGGAAAGGTCAGGGGTCATTCCCATGTCCTTCTGAAGAGCGGCAACACAACCTAACACTGCTGTACTGAACACCTGCAGCCAAAGCACACATACAAATTAGAAGCACAAAGATACTCTCATGAATGTATCTTCTTTTAATAAATTTGATAAAATATATTTTGTGAAATTGAACTATTTACACACAGAGGAACGTGACCTCTGCACTTAACCCATCCATGCAGTGAAATACACACACACACACATGCCAGTGAACACTAGTGGGGCAGTGAATACACTCAGTGCATCTCAGTCATGTCTTCCCCTGTGCAGGGTTCGAGCAGGGGACCGTCTGGTCACAAGGCCAGTTCAATACCCACTTTGCCACTGCAGCCCCCTATTGTGACCATATTCATTTCATATTTCAGGTCAGCTTTTTTGTCAGACATATCCTTTTTATGAAGGAAACATGTTTAGACAATACATAGATGAATTTAAAACAAATACTCTGAAAATCAGCAACCAGCTAAAGCAAATGAGCTGTGCCCAAGAGTGGCAATTGAGGTCCTCTTAGCTCACTGCCTTTAGATTCATCAACAAGTCTCCCTTCAGTTGCAGTAGCTCAGACATTTCGTTGTATAATGTATGTATAATGTACAGGGTGGGCCATTTATATAGATACACCTAGACAAAATGAGAATGGTTGGTGATATCAACTTCCTGTTTGTGGCACATTAGTATATGGGAGGGGGAAAACTTTTCAAGATGGGTGTTGACCATGGTGGCCATTTTGAAGTCAGCCATTTTGGATCCAACTTTATTTTTTCCAATGGGAAGAGGGTCATGTAACACATCAAACTTATTGAGAATTTCACAAGAAAAACAACGGTGTGGTTTTAACGGAACTTTATTCTTTCATGAGTTATTTACAAGTTTATGACCACTTATAAAATGTGTTCAAAGTGCTGCCCATTGTGTTAGATTGTTAATGAAACCCTCTTCTCCCACTCTTGACACACTGTTAGCAACACTGCAGAAGAAATGCTAGCACAGGCCTCCAGTATCCATTGTTTCAGATGCTGCACATCTCATATCTTCACAGCATAGACAACTGCCTTCAGATGACCCTAAAGATAAAAGTCTAAGGGGGTCAGATCGGGAGCACTATCTTGCTGTAAAAACTCAGGGAACGTGCCATCTTCAGTGCATAAAGAGGGCAACAGATCATCATGTAGCAATTTCAGATATCCAGTGGCATTGAGGTTTCCATTGATGAAGAATGGCCCCACTATCTTTGTACCCCATATACCACACCATACCATCACTTTTTGTGTCCCAACAGTCTTGGAGGGATCTATCCACTGTGGGTTAGTGTCAGACCAATAGCAGTGGTTATGTTTGTTAACTTCACCATTCACAAAAAAGTTTGCCTCATCACTAAACATAATGTTCTGTGTAAACTGAGGGTCCTGTTCCAATTTTTGTTTTGCCCATTCTGCAAATTCAGTGCGCCTATCTGGGTCATCCTCGTTGAGATGCTGCAGCAGCTGGATTTTGTAAGGGTGCCATTTGTGAGTAGCTAATATCCGCCAAAGGGATGTTCGACTGATGCCACTCTCCAGTGACATGCGGCGAGTGCTACGCTGTGGGCTCTTGCTGAATGAAGCTAGGACAGCCACTGATGTTTCTTCATTTGTGACAGTTTTCATGCGTCCACATTTTGGCAAATCCAACACTGAACCTGTTTCATGAAATTTGGCAAGCAGTTTGCTAACTGTAGCATGGGAGATGGGTCTCGTAGGGTGTCTTGCATTGAAATCTGCTGCAATGACCCGGGTACTGCATTCACCAGACATCAACACAATTTCTTCTTCAACACAAAATTCTCAGTAAGTTTGATGTGTTACATGACCCTCTTCCCATTGGAAAAAATAAAGTTGGATCCAAAATGGCCAACTTCAAAATGGCCGCCATGGTCAACACCCATCTTGAAAAGTTTTCCCCCTCCCATATACTAATGCCACAAACAGGAAGTTGATATCACCAACCATTCCCATTTTATTTAGGTGTATCCATATAAATGGCCCACCCTGTATAATCACAGTAAGATGTGGCATGCCAGCTTTGAACCAAATCAGCTTTTGGAAAGCTCTACCACATACAAATAGCTACGTTGCATGTATTCATCAGCTTCATCTTTTCAAAAGTAAATGGGCATAACTCTGGACAAGTAGGTCATATCACCAAGTAAGTTTACTCACATAAACATAATCACAGTAAGATGCGGGCGACATTGGTGATCAGGGGGCTTTACAGTACACAGCTGCATGCTTTTCTTGATTCTTCGGCCAGCAAAGGACACAAGGCCAGTTGTGACAAAGCTCAGTTGTGTTGTACTGATGTACAATATTTGGGACAATGGGTTACCCGTGGTTGAAGAGGCATTTTGCCTTCAAGAAGCTCTGCAATTGGTGCAATGTCATTGCCAACCACAGTACATAAATTGTGAGCCTCCTTAGGTCTGTGCAATTACTGTAGACTTTGGAGATACTTATGCTGCAATTTCACAACCAATATAGTATCTGTATAAAGATAACTTTGGGCAACATGACCCTCTTTTGTGCACACAGATGACACAAACACTGCTTTTGTGAATTTGAAATCAGCCTTGATATGTGCACCAGCTCTTGGCCTTTGTGATCCAAACAAGCCTTTTACTACCTTTGTGCATGAAGACTGTGGTTTTATGACATCCATTCTTACTCAGGAACATGGTTGTATGCAGCATCCAGTAGCTTATCATTCAGCTAAGTTAGATGCTGTAGAATGTAGAATGGGTCCATGTTTAAGAGCATTATCTGGCACTGTTAGCATTTGCACTAGAACAAACAGTCACAGTCAAATGCCTTCATTCCTAATGTCAAAATTCAGAAAGCTCCCATGAACAACTGTTCCTCCTTTATAAGGTCCTCATGGACTGATGCTGGTGAGGAAGGGGAGGATCATGATTGCATTGAGTTATCCTGTTTTAAAATATGTCCCTCTTGATAAATCTGATTTGATTCTTTTTACTGACGGTTCCTCAACTAACAGTGATGGTCAACATAGATCTGGATGAGTGGTGACTGATAGCTTTCAAACTTTGGCCAATAGTAGTCTTCCTCCCTCCTACTCAGCCCAGCAGGCTGATTTGGTGGCTCTAACTGAAGCATGCAAACTTGCATTAGGTAAAACTGCCACAATCTGTACAGATTCCAAATGCTTTTGGTGTGTGGCCCATGATTTTGGATGCTTATGGCGTCACAGGGATTTTCCTACAGCTGCTGGCACTCCAGTTAAAATGCTGACTTAGTACAGGGTCTTTTGGAAGGCTGTCAAGTTGCCCACAGATCTAGCCATTGTGAAAGTAAAAGCACACACAGGTGGTACTTCTTTAGAAGCTCAAGACAATAGAATTGCAGATGAGGTGGCAAAAGGGCAGTTTTTTTACCACCAGCTAGGATGGCTCTCTTACTAGCACAAGTGCAATATTAATGATTCTTTATCAGTTCACAAGTTACAGTTTGGCTCCCCAAACTGGGAGCTTTGGGAGCTGGATTTAGGTACAAAAATTGGTCCAGATGGTGTCTGGACAAAAGGGGGAAAATTAGTTACTCCCTTACTCAGCTACACAGGCACATTTTTTGGGTCACACTGGAGTGGAGCATATGGTTAATCAGTTTTTTACATTCCGGTTCAGGGAACAAGCTAAAGCCATTGTTTATAATTCAAATGTGCACTCCTGCTACAAAGACAGTAGCACCTCCGGGTCTATTTCACCATTTATAGGTAGATTACATCACACTGCCTAAATGCAAGGAAAAACAAGATGTTCTGATTGTAGTGGATAAATCTTCTCACTGGATTGAAGTTTACCCAACTTCTAAGGGTATTGCTGCACACACTGCTAAAATGTTAGTCTACGATTTTATTCCTAGGTTGGGACTTCCTGAGCAGATTAAGGTACTCTTTTCACTGGACAAGTAGTGCAGGCAGTCTGTAAACTTCTGAAGGTAAACTGGAAACTTCACTTTCCATACAGACCGCAAGCTTCAGGAAAAGCAGAGCATGTAGACTGTGTCATCAAAGAAAACTAAACTCCATAGTCAGACTGCAGCCTTGACTGTGGTACTTTGCAGTATAAGGGCAACTAGCAACAAAACTGTTGGGCTTAGTCCTTAAGAGGTTGTGACAGGTAGATCAATGCTAGTTCCAGGTGTGATTAATCTCTGGAAAGCAGATGTGCATTTATTGTCAGACGCACTTCTTAATTACTGTCAAAGACTAGCAGTACAGGCAGCTCAGAATCAGGTCAGTAGTTCTTGGGATAATCCAGATAAAGGTGGCCATACAGTCATTCCAGGTCAATGGGTCACGGTGAGAAGACATGACAAACTATCTTTAGAACCCAGATGGGTTCTTTTGATTAATGATGCAGCAGTACAGTGTGAAGGAAAGAAAACATGGATTCACATCTCTTACAGTAAGGTTGTTCCTGATCCTCAGAACTGAGTGGTAGGGTCAGCAGGAGAAGAGGTGGGTCATGTACTCAAGGAGGAACTTTAATTTTTATTATCATGGGGGTTAAACTTGAGGTGAATATTTAAAACATTGCACATTACCATAATAGCCTCTTCTGGGGGACAAACAGAGGGGAGTTAGGTAACCTTATGGAACAGCAGATAGAGACCTCCTGAACTTGATTATGAACAGGTCACTGCAAATCTGCACAAAGGACTGGAGACAAGTGGAGCTTCAAAACACTGGATCAACTTGTGCTGGTTCACTGAAACCACACATTCACATCATACATTCAAACACTGGGTATGACCAAAATAATGATTTATGGTGTAAATGTGTGGGATTGTACACACGTCTCTTGTTTTGAAATCAAATGGAGCCTTATTTTTCAACAAAACAAAGTATGAGAAGGAAGGCTTATACAGTATATGTGGTGGTCATGTTCAGTATCATCAACTTTATGTAGCTATTACCTTCAGAACAAGCCGAGGGAAATCATGTTCTAAGCCCTTATGTGGATAACACAAAGGAAATGTCTTTTCCCCACTCTTTTTACTCACTAGAAGCCACCTTTTTAGCAAGTCTGTACGCATTTTGTACTTGTTATAGTAATACTGTTTTGTAATTCTCCATTAGGGAGAATCAAAGAGGGATTTGAGAGAATATATTCTTTACTTACAAATGACCATTTGGCTGCTTAAAATTCCAAATGTCTCCCAGTCTTACTACCCCATGTCATCTCACACCTATTTGTATATTGAGATTTTTTATCCCTGCCCATCCTTAAGGTGATACAATCACCTCCCCAGTTGAGTCTCCCACTTACCCCTCCTTAAACTCATCTTCTTCCTAGTCCTTCCCAATGTATATAAGGTCCTTGCAAAATATCCCTAATTAGCCTGGACTAGGCTAGACTACATCAGACTGTTGATTGACCCAGCTATGCCATACATGACTCTCTGTATGTGTAAATAAACTCAAATAAACTAAAAGTCAACACTGAACTATATTTTTTGTACTATTTCTCTTGCTCCTCTCTTTGAATTTGCAGCAGATTTTCAACTGGTACATTATATCTTTGCATTGCCACCTCTGCTGGCTTGATACATATTTCTTCATACATACATGATACATATGTCAGTATTGATGTCATTTACCCGGGGTTGCTCCAAGGTGCTGTTGGAAAGTGATGCTGTTGTCATACTCCATTGTTGATTGTTGTTCAAAGTTAGGTTGCTTGGTATTCCTGTGTAAAAAGGATTAGTAGAATTGAACTTGAATTTTACTAGACCTGTCATTTCTACCTCTGGCTTAGACCACTCTTTGTCTGGGGAAGAGACAAATGGTATAGTTTAAAAGCAGTCTATTGTTGTGGGGCATAAGGCAGTGGTCTGGGTTCTACCTCCTGTGGAACATGTTTACGTGAAATTTCTGTGATTAGCCTTTCTTCTGTCTTCATGCAATTGTGTGCCAATTCATACTGTTGATAGATTATTTATTTCTTTTATGTTCAGCCAAGTGGCCTGCCAAACGTCTCTCATTGTCCATAACTTGGTTTTGTGTTTTTGCTACCATGATTTCTTCTGGGTTCTGCACCATTTTACATAATGCTTCATCAAATGATCTTTTTAAAGGCCATTGCTGGTCAGCTTGTTCTAACATTTCATATAGTTTTTTTAATTTTGCTTTCAGATGCAACACCTTCTGATAGCATTAGAGACCTCTTTTTTTTAGTTAGACTATTGCACATGGTGTCTAGAATCTATTTGTGTGATGGTGCAGGGTAAGGGTGTGTGCAGCTTATCTTGGCTCCTTGGCTGAGTGCCTTATAAAGAGAAGTTAGTGGTATTCAGTGGTATTTCAGCGCATCCCCTGTCTGCTTGGCTGTATACTTGTCGTGTTTCCACTCTATCCTGCTCTCTGAGGAAACACCTGCTAACACAAAGTTATTACTATGGGTAATGGGACATATGTAATGAATAGGGTTAAATCTCTTCACTCCACACTCCTCTGCAGTGAATTACTTAAGTTTAAGAGAACAAGAAATCTCTCTTCATTATTTATCTGGTAGATAGACTGGTGAAAACATGTTGTACTCTAACAAATAGCCATAAGTAGTTGATCTCTGCAGCCATGTACCACAATTGCCTCTTTATTTATTGAGTACATTGACTGAATTGAGTACCCCTGTCAAAAACTAAGGAACAAAAAAAAATGGAAAATGCTCTTAGCCATCTGAAAGGGTGTAGGGTGATGAGGAAATGAAATGAATCTGACTCCTCCATGACAATGAGTATGACAGTATTATCTTGAGAACTTTGGACATCAGTAACAAAGTCTTCAGTAATGTGTGACCAAGGATGCAAAGGTACAGGTAATGGCATGAGTTTGCCAGCTGGAAGTGTGCGTGGCGGCTTACATTGGGAGCAGACAGAGTCTTATCTAAAGGGCTTGTGTGGGAGGAGTAATCTGTGTATTAGCCTGATCAATCTCTAAATCGATTCAAGCCAGAATGACTTGGGAAGACAAATAGGTTCAGATTGTAAAGTTTCAGGACTATCCTGATCAAACATACGTGTTTGATCAGTTTGGTATTACGTAACCCAAAGCGATAAGTGATATTCCAGATTTTTATTATTGGTGGGTACGAGAAAGGGGGTGTCTGTCACCATCTAACCAATGATGCCACTCATCCACTCATAACTCCCTTAGCACTAATGACATAAATGAGAAATGAGATTGACCTCAAATGAAATTAACACTTACCCTTTACATAAAGCTGGTTCTTAGGAAGGTGAGTGAGGACCTGATGAATATGTTGAATATGTGTGGTTAAGTCACAATAAATATATCAAAATATCGTCAATATATGCTATCACGAACTGACCCAACATATCATATAGGATGACATTTACAAATGCTTGAAACGCAGATGGATCACGTAAGCCAAAAGGCATCAACAAATATTCATATATGCAAATAGATTCCTCCGCTTAGGTTAGTGGGTAAAATGAGATTTAGGGGGTGCTTGATTATCAGTGAGTTTAATGGAGCAGTCATATTCTCTATGTGTGTGAGTACTCGGCAGGAATAAATACAGGAGTGATTACTTCTGGATTTTCAATAGAAAACCAAAACACAAGGTAACAATGGTCAGTTCTGGCAAGAACATGGAGACCAGAACAAAATCTCTCTCTCAGACAAGGATATTGGCGGAAGGGGGTGTGTCTCTTTAACCAGGACCTAAAATAATAGAATATTGTGTAAGTATAATAGAAAATAATAATAGAAATAATAGAAAAAGTGCAAAAAATTAGTGAAGAGCACTAAGGTTCATTCTGATGGGCAAAGTAGCTTTTAAGATGACTCCCTGTCCAATTGGATCTCCGTCCACTGCTGGCAAAGACTTATTAACCATACCCGGTGTGGTTCTACTCACCACTTTAGCCACATGCTTTCCCAGGGATGGTGCCTGAGGTCTTTGTGGGTGGGCTTGACAGTCACGTAAAACATGACCAGCAACACCACAATACATGCAAAGATAGGGAAAGAAGCATGTGACTAGAAGGTCCGAAGGGTGGTTGAACTAAAATTTTACAGGCATATTGCAAGAGCAGTGAGTTCATCTACAGTCAGACCTTTATCCTTACACACAAGCTCACTGAGAATATTTGAATTAGGTCTATTAAAAAAAATTGTGAATAAAGCCGGTTGATTCCAGCCACTACCAGCTGCTAAAGTCTGAAATTAGCCAAATCTCTCTAAGTGTAGAAAAAATCTGGGCTAATTGTGAATGCTGAAAACTGCCTACTGAACTAGTTAGAGACTCAAACAGTTGATTATGCTTCCCAAGAATTCTTCCCTGATTACTCACAGACTGATGTAAATCTTTAATCTCAGCCATTGAAACGGCTGTAAGGTATTCTTTAACACTAAACAGACTAAACTCAGTGCTAGCACAAAGTAACAAAACAGAGCGAATATGCCAATAAGGATAAGACTAAGCCAGAAAAAACAAGCCAGAGTTGAAAACCAAAAACAAGAAGGAAGGTCCAAAAACACAATTCAATATCGTAAACAAAAACAGGCAATAGGTCAGGTGATTACAGGCAAGGTCATGGTCAAGGTAAAAAACAGAACCCAAACGTGAAAAATGGAAGGAAGAACAAAAAACAGCTTGGTACAGGTATAGCAGAGCTTCCTAATACCTCACCTTGAAACAAACGGGGTATTCCAGAAAGCGATAAGATATGAGATAAGATGTGGATTTGATCTAATGCTATCATGATACCATAGGTTGGGATGAGTGTACCCAAAAAACTAGTCCAAAATGTTTAGCTACATGTAAAGTTCTTAATACAAGGATAAGGATCGCTACCTGATGACACAAAGAAAGGTTTAAGGGGTGGCTTATGGTTTTTGCATGGGAATGAACTTGATATTGGACTAGACAATGTATTTCATCTGCTTCAAATGTAAATGTGGCATCTAACTCAAAGAACATGAAGGTCAGAGATAGTAGTTCAGGTGTTATGCTTATATTACAGTTCTAATATTCCTGAAACATGAGTTGGTGTCCTATGTTTTTAGGCATTAAATCCAGGGTGCCATTAGCATAGAGTTTGACATTCATAGGCACTAAGTACTCATATGCATATGCCTCCTTGTTTTTATACCATATACTATATATTTAATATATTTAATGATTGATCAATTAACAGGTCCACTACTACTCGGAACACTGAAAGAAATTGTTGAAATTTTGGTATTAGGAGCAAAACAATTGTGATTAATTTCATTAGCATTGCTTGCTGATTGAATGTGTATGGGGTGTTGAAGTCTTCATTGCTGGGAGTAAATAAATCGGCTGTTTAATCTGGCTGGCACTTCACTAAAAGCTGTACTTCTGCATAACCAGTATGTTCCTACAGGTGTGGGAATAAGACAAAATTCATTAATGGATAGCCAGTTTAATCATGGGCCTGTCAGCAATGTAACACCTGACTACCAGAGTTCTAGCCAAACCAACCGTGATCACATTCACCTGCAAATGATCACCCAATCAGCCACACCTCCCTTTCAGCCAGACGGTGCACACTATTGCCAGTCATTCTTTGTCTGTCTACTGAACGTTACATGTGGTTGTCTAGCTGGTATATTAAACTCCTGACAGTAACCTGGTTACTGATCTTTGCCCTTGCCCTTGCCCTTCTACTCTGTCTGCCTGATACAACAGACTGATTTCCTGGTTTTGACTGCTTTACCCTCTCAGCTATCCTTTTGATTTCCCCACTTTTTCCAAATAAACCTGAATATGGATCCTTCCCCGGTTTCTGAGTCTGCTTTGTTACAGAATACCATGCCAACCCAGGATCCAGCAGGTTTACAGAAACTCCAGGAAGCAGTAGTGGCTCAGGGGAGGCTACTGGGATTCCACACCTGAAGCAGCACAATCGCGCCAAGGAGGAGCGCATTCACTCCCTCAGAGCGCTACAACCGCCGGTCGCTTCCTCAGCTGCAACTCACATCTCTGCTCCCCTTCCCAAACCCAGCCGTCCACCAAGTTCAGTTCCACTCTCCATCCCTGTGTCCTAGTTTTCTGATGCAATGCTCACTGTACTTCAGCTGGGCACTGGCAGCATTTCTGACCAATGATGCTAAAGTTGCGTTTGTTCTGTCATTGCTCACAGATAGAGCCCTATGGTAGGCCACTGCGATGTGGAGCATCCAAGCTCCGGAGATGCAATCCTATTCAAACAAAATTCCTGTTCAAACTAAAGTTCAGCTTCTGCTCGCTTACCTTCTACACCCTTGCCACTGCAGGTGGATGGAATAATAATGCGGTAAAAACAGTTTGTCGCAGCGGCTTGAATGACATGCTCAAAGCAGAAATTGCATGCAAGGACGAGGTACAAACCTTGGACATACTCATTAACCTTTCTATCAAACTGGACCATCTCATTGACCTCGGAGGACTTCCCTACAACTACATCTCTCAGCACACCCTGCAACTCCATTTATCCTGAGGAGAGAGAAAGGAGGATCAGGGAGGGATTGTGTTTGTACTGTGGGGAGAAAGGCCATTTCCAACACCATAGAGGAGCACACCACTCATATCTGCCAAGTCTCAAAACTACTACAGAAGCACCAACTACTTGTGAAGTTGGAGAAGTGTGAATTTCATAAATCTAAGATCTCCTTTTTGGGATACATCATCAGGTTATGGAGTCTAGATGGACAACAAGAAGGTAAAAGCCATCGTGGAGTGGCCACTTCCATGCACCATCAGACAACTGCAAAGCTTTCTGGGATTTGCAAACTGGTCTGGTCTGCCACCCATAGAGTGCCCATTTGACAAACTTTATGTTTCGTGAGTGCACCGCACTGAAATGATAAGCTGGATACATTCGTCACCCAGTTCTAGGCACCCAGGCATTCTACGCACCCAGAATCTGGTAAAAAGTTCTGGTGGCCTTCAATGAATAAAGACATCATAGAGGTTGTTAATGGGTTGTCTACTCTAAAACCACACAATGCTCTGGGAATTTCTCCTATAAAGGTTACATCTCTGAATCTCTACATCTCAGTACACCAAGGAAGCCGAAATGGAGTAATTATAGGCTGTCCATCTCCATGTTGGTCAGATGAGACTCCAAAAAGGTCAGAGTGGATCAGGCAGGTTTTATGCAATAGTTACATTCCATATAAGCTGTGCCGAGAGCAAGCAGAAACTCCAGCAGACTAGCTAACACAGCATAACTACAAAGGAGAACCAAAAGGTGACACAGACATAAGGGAGTCCTGAGACCTAAAGCAGCCAGCCACTCCACCATCATCAAACCTAAGTGAATGTGTGAGAGTGGGGGGTCGACAGCATCCAAACATCCTAGCATTCTCATAACTTCCTGTACTACTCGCCCTGTAAAGCGTGTACGTTGGTCTGAGTCTATGCTGTCTGGTAAACCCCATTGTGGGACGTAATCTTTGACTAAGACTTAGCTTTGGCAGTGTGCAAAGCTGTCCCTTTCTTGGTTGGGTAAGCTTCAATCCAATGTGGGGAACATTGCCACAGCTTTGGCTGCAGCATCATCTATGGAATTCGCTTGTGCTTCTTTACTAGTAGAGGAGCAGTAAGCTTTTATTTTGATAACACAAGCTCAGAGACCAGAAAAGCATGTTTTATGAGGGTACCATCGGCTGTTACCCTTTGAAGGTGAATGTTAGGAGCTGTGAGAGCAGCAAGCCAGATCAGCAAGGATGGACCACTAACAGCAGTAACTAACTGACCTATAAACTACACAGATGGCAAGGCTATTTGGACCTTAGCCAAATTAGCCTTATGACCATGTACATTTAGATGTATAAGTAATACTGTCAACTCAGAGGGGCGCACTTCCATATTTGGTGAAGCAAGTATGGCATTGTCAATGTATTGCACTAGGGTGGTCATTTTAACCAGACATTCCAGCTCCGCTAAATGTTGTCTCAGTGCTTGGTGGTATGTTGTAGGACTGTTGTGTAGGCCCAGTGAAAGACGTGTCCACTGATATTGTTCACCATCAAAAGAGAAAACCAGCCACGGCTGACTATAAGTCATTGGCCATATCAATAGCTGAAAAAACAGTATGTGTGTTTGAAACACCATTCAAAATCCTACTAGGATCTGTCACTAAGGGTGTTATACAATCTATGCATATGTTTGCAATGCAGTAATCTACTTTAAGTCGCCATGCTCCTGATGCCTTTTCACAGGCCAAACTGGAGAAGAGGAGTTACTGTAAGCTTTGATTAAGATGCCTTTATCGATCAATGTATTGATAATTGGATGACTTCCCTGAATTGCTTCTGTAGTAAGTGGATATTGCTTAGTGACAGGTGGAGGTGTGCCTGTATAGAGGTTCAATATTCAACAGACCACAATTATCTTTGCCTTTTGACCAGATAGGATGATTGATGATGAGTGGGTCTAAATCCTGGACTGCAAGAACAGCAGGCTGGGGTTTTGAGGCTCAAAATCCAATAACGTGTAATTGAGAGATGGCATCTATGCCTAAAATTGGGGAAGTTTTAATTGTTGCCATTACTTATAGAATTAAGAAGGATTTAGGACCAAATTTTAAACACACAGGTTCTGTTCAATAGGTATTATAACGTTCTCCAGTCACTCCTGTGATAACAAAAGCAGATTTAATCAAAGTATCAAAGGCTGCACACCTGTATCTACCAAAAAAAATCACAATTTTTGTCATTCACTGAGATCTATATATATTCTCTGTTGTCTTGCTCATGTACATTTGGCTCTAGCTGTGCTCTCACAGCTAACATTTCTAGCTTAAATGGTCCTCTAGGTGAGTAGTGGGGGGTTGGGCTGCCTGCTGTATCAGTTTAAGTAACTGACCAGCCACCTGGGGAGACAGGCTTCCGCTTACATGACTAGACTGGTCCATAGCTGTATGTTCTTTATTCTTGGCATTAAGTCTCTTTTGGTTGGCTTGGAGTGTGCTTGTTTCTTGCTCAACATTATGCAAAACAGCAGATATATGAAGCTTTACACCACAGCCCCTTTCGTATGCATTAAGGCTCTAAGACACTTCAGTTAATGTGCTACTGTGCCACTTTGGCAATACCAAAGGCAAAACAAAACTGCATTTCTACATTCAAACAATCTGCCCACTGTGCAACAAAAACTCTGTTATCCATTACATCATCAGTACTTGCAATCTCTGCATTACCACCATGCAATAGGAATACATCAGCAAATCTCTGGGTATACTGGCTCACTGGCACACCTTTGGTCTGATGACATTCAACAACCTTTTTCCAACACAGAGCAGAACCCATACTATCATGTAAAACAGGAAGCAAGCCTGTATTGTATTCATGTACCGCTTTACCAGATCGAAGCTTATCTGCATGCTCATCATAATACTATTTCCTCTATTAAGAATAGAGACATAGAGACATGAGAATCTGTCAGCATAAGGCAATAATATCCAAAGAATGGAGACAAAAGAGCTTGATTTTTCTTGCCATTATGGTCAGAAAGGGACCTAATCCTGGACTAAGAGGCTGATGTTTAATTGTTACTTTACTTGCCTCATCAATTTTCGATCTAGATTCTTTAATTAGTACTGGGGCTGCTCCAATAACTGCAGGGTCAAAATTATCATATTCATCGCTGTCATTGTCATCGGATTCTAAAACTGCTTAAGAGAGGGGTATAACTTACTTTTTTCCCTTCTTTGTTTGGTTTTCCAACAATTTTTTCTCTTTTTTAAGCAGTTCAATTTTAGCTTGTAGGAAAATTTTCTGGGCACTTGTGGCAGAGTGCTCTTGATGATGATTTTTCATTCTTGAATTAACTTATCAATTTGCTCAGATTGTTCTGCCATCAAGAGAGAACGCCAATATGATTTAAAATATCACCAGCAAGATTTGTAGGCCCTTGTTGGTTGACTAACAAAACCAGCAAGGTTTTACTGGTCTCCCAGCTTGACCGGCAAGGTTTTGTTTATGATCATGCCGGTTGACCAACAAAACTTGCATGATCATACTGGGCAATCAGCTTAACCAACAAGATTTTACTGGTCAGTGAGCTTCACCAGCAAGGTTTGGTGACTGCCCATGCTGGTTGACCAACAAAACCAGAAAGATCATGCTGGTCAACTAACAAAACCAGCAAGATCATGCTGGTCAACTAACAAAACCAGCAAGACCATGCTGGTCAACCCGCTTTACCAGCAAGATTTTATGTATGCTCATGCTGGTTGACCAACAAAACCAGCAAGATCATGCTGGTCACAGATTAAACCAGCAAGTTTTTACTGGTCCACCAGCTTCACCAGCAAGGTTTTGTGACTCCCCATGCTGGTTGACCAACAAAACCAGCAAGATCATGCTGGTCGACCAACAAAACCAGCAAGACCGTGCTGGTCAACCAGCTTCACCAGCTAGGTTTTGTGACTGCCCATGCTGGCTGACCAACAAAACCAGCAAGATCACACTGGACAATCAGCTTTACCATCAAGATTTTATATATTTGTTCTAATAACTTAAGAAATATAAATTCACACAATTCAGATTACACAGCCTGCACTGTTGACCTGAAGCTGGGACTATTAAATATTCGGTCTCTTAATTGTAAATGACTTATTATAAATAAAATTATTACTGATCAGGCATTTAATGTACTATGTGTAACTGAAACATGAATTAAACCAGATGAGTATGTAGAATTAAATGAAGCTAGTCCTCTTGGATATAACTATACACACTAGCCTCGTATAACTGGTAGAGGAGGAGGTGTCGCTGTTATTTATAATAATAATCTAGGAGTCACTCACAAACCTCATTTGAGGTTTTGTATACTAAAATAACATACATAACTGGAAACATAAGTCTACAGAGTCTATTCCATTACATATTATTCACAGACCCCCAGGCGGAATTTCTTCAGGAATTTGCAGATTTTATCTCCAACCTAGTTATTTCTGTAGACAAAGCTCTAATTGTTGAGGATTTTAATATTCACTTTGATAATTATGAGTCTTCCTTATGAGTCTGGTTCCTCTCAAGGTTTCTTCCTTTTGCCATCTCAGGGAGTTTTTCCTTGCCACTGTCGCCACCG
>JAOVVF010000051.1:8023712-8040810 GCA_028565595.1 Duopalatinus emarginatus
TCAAATCACAAAAAAAGTTAGATTTATGCTGGTGTCTTACCCTAACTTCTTCTTCAGTCTTGATTTTGAAGGACATTATCACAAAGTCAGTGAGATATCTCCGGCCCAGTTCTAAGCGCTCTTTCTCCGAGAGCTTTTCCATTTGACTACCCAACTTACTACCAGTCACGGCACTTACAAACTTCTGGATTCGCTCGTGGCTGCTCTGTTCAATACCTGAGACATAAAATGGCAAAGCAGCTTTTTAGTAGAATTATTTAACCATTATCATTATACACATTTAACATTTCCAGTTCTTTACAGCAGCATTCATATAATGCCCTTAGAAATGCTTGGTGTTCCTCATCAGAAACATTACGTAATGCTAGTACAAATAGGTCAGGAAGTGCAAATATGATCAGTCTTGTTTGAAAATGTGTTAGTTTTTTATTACTCATTTAAATGCTTAGTGAAGAATTAATACTTAGGCAGTGACTCTAGGAGGCTATAGGAAACCAGTCGACAGAATGGGATGATGTCAGAGAAACTACAAGAATTCATGCAGCTACCTACTAGATTATTTTTCTAAATAGGGTTCATTACCAAAATTGCTATCAAAATGGCCAGTACACTTTCTTTCTATGTCCTCTCACCCTGCACAAACTGAGTCTCCTCCCACAGGCTATGACAGTACGGCTTGATGAGCCAACTAAAAGGAGCACTGCATGTGTGCGCCTCTCCACCGACCACCAGATTACATTGCACATCAATCTCTTGTTCTGAGGAGCTAAAATAATGAAAACAACAGACATTTCGTTTTCACAGTACAATGCTTCGTTGCGGTAAAACACACAATCTAAAAACTCACAATGATTACGACTTTATTCAAACTTGTACCTTGAGTTCTTTAAAAATGACAGGTCTAAAATCTGCCCATCGTCAAAAATGTCCAGCCAGAACTGGACAAGTCCCTCACTGAGCCCTGCATCGTACACCAGGTCCAGGTTAGAGTCTCTGTCCAACACTTCTAATACCTGGGCCAGGATTGGGGTCAGAACTCCTTGAAGACATCGCCATAGAGTGTGTCTGTGTGTAAGAACCATAAGTCAGATTGTTGTGCAAGGAATATTACTGCGGTTATTTGCTATTGGTAGAAAACAGGTAGAGAGTGTCAAGTCCAAGTCTTAATCTGTGTGCAATATTAAGTCAAAAGAGTAGACCATGTCATCTCACACCTACATTCAAAACAACATTCAGTCTTAATTTTAAGTCAAAGAGATGTCAAGTCCAAACCTTTTACCAAGACCTTTATTAGGCATCCAAATATGTACAGACAAAATAATTAATTTGAATTAATTAAGTGAAACCTCTTATCATCAAGCTTTTTAACCAAATGTCCCGAATCCAATACAATACCTGAGAGTGCCGCCTTCTTGCAAGGCCTCCCGCTTCATGATTTCTCTGTTCACCCAGTCTCCTGAATTATGTATACGTTCCTCTCTCTGTCTCTGGGCAACCACCAACCGCCTTAGCAACACTTCCTGGAAACGTGCTAATGCAAAAAATTGGACATTAGATGCTAACTTTTTATTAAATACTTCTCAGTATTTCAGTATTTTAAAAGCATGCTGACCTCCATTACGTCCCAAATCGTTTTCCAGAAGGCCAAGAAGAGTGTGCATGCGCGTCATACTCCTAGAAGCCTTATTACCAGAGTCTCTAAGTAGCGACACAGCTTTCTGGGTGCACGATCTTACCAAAGACAAACTGTGCAGATATGCAGAACCTTCCTGTTGAATGTATAAGGGTGAAGTATAAGCGTTTAGATATGTAAATATATGTATTATATATATATATATATATATGCACTTGGACACATTTTCAGTAAAGTAACCTGGGCTCAGCAACTTACACTTTGGCTTTTGCCTGGGGCTTCTTGATCCTCTTGATCTTGATCTTGAGCAGGCACATTTATTATTTTAATAAAAAATAAAATGGGTTATTCTATCCAGGAATATTCTCTAAAATAAATAGTGCATAAATATACACGTATTAACTTAGGATAGCAACATACCAGGTTGTGCCGGCTCAGAGAGAAGACTACTGATTGGTGTTCCACAAAAAACAGAGAGATCCAAGCTCATATCATTGGTGTCTCTAAGGTCATCAATATGTGTTGAAAGCCATGCACCTATTATAGACAATAAATTAAAGTAAATCCCAGAAACATGGTACAATTGCTCTATATAAGAACGTAGTTTCACTTACCTCCCTGGAATCCAATGTACTTATTGCCACTTGGAATCCTTGAGAGTTTTGTGATAAACACAATATAGCAGTTGTGATCTTCTGACTGAAAGGCTAAAAGTTCATTCATGGTACAGTACCTGAAAACACATTAATATGTTTTTAATCCTAACTGGGTACATATTCTGCATTGTAGACTTGTGGTAACATAACACTGTTGTTCATAAAAGTAAAATACTGGTTGAATATTTAATTACACAGCAAATTTCATATACTTGCAAAAGAAAACGAAAAAGGGCAAGGGGTATAAAACACTCACTTTGCAGAAGCAATCAGTTCATTTTTGCACAGAGATTCCTCCATATCCATCTGAACCAACAGAATGTGCAGGGACAGATTTGCAGCCTTAAGGAAGTCTCTGAGAATGACAAAAATATATTTAATTAAGAGGTATTATAAAAAACATTTTTAAAATTAGGCTTAATAAGACATTGATTGCATCTCTTCAAAGTAGTGCACATTTTATACTGTACAATTTTAGAGGTCTATTAAGAGTTTTACTTGTTACACTGTACAAGATGACTGTGATAATATGTGTGCTCCTTGTCAGAATATTCTATGATGAGATCCTGAGTGGTGAAGCGTTTATCTGCAGATGTGAGTTCGAATCCTGGGTGATGTGACAGCCATCTGTTACCAGGAGTCCAGAGAGCAGAAAAGGAGGGCTGGCACACTTTTTTTCTCCCATGTCAGTACAGTGTTGCATGTTTACAAGGTTGTCTGTGAGCTTATTGGTAAGCGAATTGGTAAGAAGAGCAGAAAAAAATATATATTCTATCCTCTAATGATAGACCTGTGATTAACTGCATTCCATCCATCTATTTATTCATCCAGTCATCATCTCCTGCTTTTCCAGGGTGTAGGTTGCAGGGGGCAGCAGCCCAAGAAAAGAGGTCCCGACCTTCATCTTTTTTTACTCTTCCAGGAGAATGCCAAGGCATCCCAAGGCCAGCCAAGAGATGTAATCTTTCCAGCATGTCCTGGGTCTTCTCTGTGGTGTCCTCCCAGTTGGACATGCCTCAAACACCTCAGCAGAAGGCATCTTAACCAACCTCCTGCTCCATCTTTCCCTCACTTGTAAATAAGACCCTAAGATACTCAAACTCCTACATTTAAGTCAGGATCTCACTCCCAACCTAGAGAAGGCACTCTACCAGTTTCTGACTGAGTATTATGTTCTTGGTCACAAACCACAACCAGAAAACATCTGACTTACTGCTCGTAATATGGACCAAGCTTCTGCTCTGTAAAAGGACAGCCTGTAGCAATGAGCCAAGTACCCCATACTCCACAAACACCCCATCAGCGTACCATGTAGGACACTGTCAAATGCCTACATTCTGATTCTCTAGTTTACATTTACATTTACGGCATTTGGCAGACACTCTTATCCAGAGCGACTTACAAGGTTACTGGTATTACAGATAGGCCAACGTTGTGTTAGGAGTCTTGCCCAAGGACCCTTATTGGTGTAGCACAGACTGGCTGCCCAGATCGGAAATCGAACCCAGGTCTTCCACATGGGAACCCAATGATGTTACCACTGTACCACACCAACCAAGTCCTGCATAGACTTTGCCAGGGAGGCAGAGGCCCAATCTCTAGTCCCCCTTTTAAATAAGGGAAAACATCACCCTCATCTGCCAATCCAGTGTCCATGTAATGTTGCAATGTATTATATTTGTTCCTATAAATGTCAACCAAATGTCATATCAACCAAAACAGCCCCACAGCATCCAGACCCTTGAGGAACTCAGGACAGATTTCATCCACAACCGGATCCCTAGATTTCACCATTGTCACAACTGCATTCATACCATATCCTTTCTATTGGTGATATACAAGGGTCAAAATGATACCATGTCTCATTTTACATTCTAAGCCTGCAAATCTTAACTCAAAACCAAACCATTCTTTAATGATATGTGATCTTTGTCTGTGACAGCAAAATCAGGTCAAAACAGTACAAACTTGGCCTTAAGGCTAAAGACTAAAGGTGATAATATATACATATAAATAGATGCATATAAATGTGATATGGACAATTATGTTCTGTACCGAATTTTGTTGCAGAAAGAAGCTTCAGTGTCAAACTGATGCAGAGAAAGCAAAAGGAGCCGCTCCATGGATAGACCCAATGCTCGAGCCAGATTGCGCACATCAGCTTTAGTTAGCAGACTAGAGAAGGTGGTAACCTAGCACAAAATGCAACAGTTAATTTTATTAAATGGCACTCCAGTGGCAAAGTAATATACACAATGATACACATTATAGAGGTAACAATATACAGTTATACAGATACTAATCCCTAAAGAATTCCTTACCTCTATGAATCTTTTCTTTTCCAAGTCAGACTTCTTTAAATGACTGTCCATAAAGCCTCTGAGGGAATGATGGTCTTGCTGATGAAAATATAGCCTCTGAAGCTGTTGTCCTGCATGGTATCCCAAGCTGGAGTTCTTTAGCCTCAACACAGAATCTGGTGTGGCACAGCTCAACAAGAAGTATTTGGCACATTCATACACCTCTTCCTCTTCATCTTTGGATTCCGTTGGCTCATCTACCCCTACATTCTCAATGTCATCTGGATACGTATCCATTTCCACAGACATGGGACTTTCCTCAAGAGCATCCTGCCCACTTTCAGCTTCACTGCCATCTTTATTGTCATCAACATCCATAGGGACAAGTGCCTCATCGTTTTCATTCAGGAGACTCCTGGCCTTGTCACTATTGGGGGTAGTGTAATCAGACTTATCGACTTCAGTTTGGTCCCTAACTTTCTGATGATCCGGTTTTTCTCTTGTTTCTAATGCCTGCAGAAGAGCACTGGCGCAGGCATCTCCATGAAAACCAACAAAGGTATCAGATGAGCTAAAATCTGATTCAGATGTCTCAGGATATTTGGAAAACTCATTTACCCAGTTCTTGAGTCTTTCCAGAACTCTGTGCTGCCATGGTATCAAATCAGTACTCCTGTCTACCCTGTACTTCTCCAGCCTGTTTTTCAGCGGAACAGGAAACTTGTCATAGACCTTTTCCTGGTCCTCTATCACAACCAGTCGGAAATTTTCGTGAACTCTACACTTTACTCTGTGGGACCCTAATCCCAGGTCGACATACCGCTGCCCACTGAAGTAAACATAGTACTGGTTCAATGCATCATACAGACTCTCGTACAGATTAAGTAGATTCAAGAGGATGACAGTCCGGCCAGTTTCCATACATGTCTTCACTCGACTCACATTGCGGCAGATTTGAGCGTACTCCTGATCGTTGGGAAATCCAGAACCAAACACAATTTCAGGGCAGGTGTATTCATCCTTGGTAAAAATACACTGCTGAATTATGTACAGGGCAGCATTGTTTGTTGTGAGCAGAAGAAGATAGCGACATTCTTCTTCCTTGTTGTGATCAAGGTTTTGTTTAATCATTTCCAGTGTGCTTATCATGGGGACTTCATGAGAGTTTGAGAAAAGATCTTGGAAATAACAGAGAGGGTTAAATGTCCCTTTCTGTCCACTGAAATTTCGCAGTATAGCCTTTGCTAAGTCGTTGTCACTGGGTTCACAGTCTGTGTTTTTCACTACAGCAAAAATCATTTTCACCAAACTGTAATAATCCCTGAGTCCAAAAAACTGGTTGTTGTCGCTTTTACAAATTTCTAAAAAGCCTTTTGCCAATTTAGGGAGGAGATGACTGATTTTGTTGAGAACTGATGTAGATGATGAGCAGATACCTTTGGCTGTCTCCACTAACTCATTTTCACTTGGGTCCCAACGAGAAACAAAAATGCCCCTGTTCATCTTTGCAGGATCAAGAGCCCAGTTTGAGATTCCTACAAAGCCCACTTTCATGTATGGTTCTGGCCTATCATTGTCAATACAGCCATCCTCCAAAAGAGGGTGCAGGGTTTTCAATGGCATCTGCGGAGAATCCTCTGCCAGTCCAATCTCATCCAGGACTACCACTGATACATGCTCATCCAAGTTCTTGTCTTTTTGAAAAAGAGCACAAGTCCTAAAAGTTCCAATGATCCCTTCTGGACTTGAGTGGGGACTACACTGAAAAGACACCATGTGCACCTCTTTTAGCTTCTGGAACAACTCGCTGTAAGAAGCCTGCCGTTGCATGACCCCAGCTACAACAGTTTTGGCGAGAGACTTAGAGCTCCCTGGCTTGCCTACCAGGAAGAGTGGGATCTTCAGCTCAATGCAGACCACCATGAGAAAGACATTTTCTTTCAGTGCTAAATTTTTAGCAATTGTTTCCCTTGGTTTAATGCTCTGGAGGAAGAAGTCCTGGCAAGAGGAAATCTCATGTGCCAGTGCCTCTTTGGAGTTGAGTGGTTGTGGAAAGTACTGGCTAATATTCTCCAGATATTGGTCTCTGAACTCCAGTGACGGATAATAGCAAATGCCCAAAGCAAGAGCCAAACATTTAAATGTCATTTGTACAATGTCAGTCTTTTGGCATTCTGGGAAAAAGTCATTTCTGTGTTTGTAGAACCATACTAGCACCCTCAATGATCTCTCTACATCCCTTAGACTTACAAAACTGCACTCATCCACTTGATGACGCATATGACTCTGTGAGGCTGCCAAAGCGTTAGAGATAACGCTCTGGCATTGATATGGCAAGCCGTGTTCTGCAGTTTGTTTCTTTACAATTTGCTTGATATAAGAAAATTCTGCCAAAACGCTCAACTGCCCAAAGTCCCAAACGAGGGGGATCATACTTGGGGGTAAAGGATGAACTCGGTATACAAGCTGACGCATAGGAACTTGACCAAGTCGATCCTCTGTTTCCCCAGCCTTTACTCTGTAGCCCAATCCAGCTCTCTCCAAGCGTTCAATCATTTTGGGAGTATGCCTCCTGTAGGGATTGCACGCAGCAATTATTTTCAACCCGGAATTTTTCTTCAAAGGAGATCCTTGCACAGTCTTGTCACATAGCACCTCTTTGATGGCAAAAATGGCCTCTGTAGTGTTTGCCTCATCGAAAAACAAAATGGTGTCCAATTTGTGTGTTTGACTGTTCCTCAGCGCAAGTTCTTCAGCCTCCCTAACCTTCTTGTATATAGTTTCAGCAGTAGTTCCTCCATGAACTTTAACCAGCTTCATGTTTTCAACAGCTTTACCGTTCCTTTGCAGATCACAAAGAAACTTGACTAGTCTGGTCTTTCCACAACCAGTTTCTCCCATTATGATCACTGGAATTTCACACCTGAATCTCATATGTATGGCAAGCATCTTCATTACATTGTCAGAAGTGAGCTCATATGTAGGGTCAGGGTCGAACCCTTCCCTTATCTCAGCACCAACAACCAAGGAAATCTTTTTTATCTTGGTCGTTCTTGGCAGCTGGTCAAAGTCATCAGAAAAGGAAATTCCTTGACACTGAAGTCCTGTAAACAGGTCAAGTGACATTACATTTCCCATCAAAATTTCATTACTTTGTGGGTCAACAACGTTTAGAATATTTCGGGTTTGCTTCACATGAAAACCAAGGAAGGTCATGCTCATGTGATCTGCATTAAAGAAGATATATGGATGAGATTGATTCTCCCATCGCTTCCGAATAGTTAACCTGGCTAAAAGGTCATCTTCATGGTCACTCTGTGGGATGAGTGAAGGGCTTTGGTCAGAGATGTTCATAGAAGGAGATGCAAAGTCCCTAGCCATGTGTATCATGAATTTGACTATGAAGTTCTTGAAACCACTCAAAATGCTACCAAAAAAGTTGGGATCACAAAATCCTGAAATCTCACAATCTTTCAGCTGTAGATTAAGAAACCAAGTAAAGTGCTTCAGTTCAGCCCATGAAGGGTCCTCCAGTCCACAGTTTGCCAAAAGATGATGAAGACAATCCACTTTATTGCCCTCTACAGATCCAGCTTTATATTTAAAATGGTCCAAATTCTCATTTCTGTTGAATCTTATTAAATATTGGTAGGGTCTCTGAACACCTTCACTCTCAAACTCTTGTTTATCCATCAGCGGGCCTGGAAATGCATGTTTCCCTTTATGATTTCCGATTCTGAGCTCCAGTTCTTTGACTTCTTTCGGTGGTTTACAATGAATAGATGGAAGCATGTTGAGAAGACCTTGGCTCGACTAGAAATAAACCAAAGAACAGTTCAGTACTGAATTACACAGCGAAATGACCTGGGTAATGAGACTTCAAGCTGTTGTGACAGAGGACAGCAAAAGACATACCTCTTTATGAGTTTGTCTATAATGAGCAGAGTCTGGCAAAATTGCTTCCACTGCAATCAGATGGCCTGGGATTCTCCTCCATAATTTACCTTCACTGTCACTCAGACATCCTAGAATGAGGAATCTGAACAGGAATTCTTCTAAACCCCAACGAACCTGTCAAGCCAAATTTTAGCTATTAGCATCAAATGAAGTAAAATGATTCTGATTATAAATGAACTTGAGGAACAATGAAACATAGTACAGCAAAACATACAGCGGCGGTGTCGACGTGCAGGAGAACAGAATCTTGTTCTTTAAGTGATGATTGCTTGTCACAAAGTGTTTGGACTAAGCAATCAGTATCAACCTTGGGTTCTATCAGTTTAACTGGCAGATAAATGGCTTTTCGAAAAGACGTCTTGAGAGTCTGGAACATTCTTGTAACATAGAGTGACTTTCCTGCAAGAAGACAACAGGGACCAGCAAGGATATTATTAAAAACGTATTATTAAAAATTAATGTACTATTAAAATATGTTGTAAAAAATATATAAAATATACATAAAATTATAAAATAAATTATGGAGATAAAATTAATATATACTATACTATAATGAATAAATTATATACTATAATTCATTCATTATATTTATAGTATATAGTGTATATATATATATACTAAACTATATTAAAATACACACCAACAGCTGCACGTTTAGATGTAATTAACCAGGATGAAATATCTTGAAAACCCTTAAGTTGACGGCTTTGATTGTAGGCAGTAGTTAAGTGACTCTGGAGGTATATCTTGGCCCTTTCTGAAGAAACACTCAACGCTGCTTGCACCTTATAGTTGCTAAAGAATGATGGGATATAACTGTCCTGGTTTACAGGACAGACTATAACCATGCGAAAATTAGACCCAGCACTCCGCTCCATTGCCTCGAAACGCTCTGCCAGGGCCTCACTTACATCATAGGTCAGTAAACCCGGATTAACCAGTGTATAGATTTTGTGATGGTGGATTGCAGGACTTTGTCCCAGACATCGCCGAAGAAAGATCTCAACTTCTTCTTCACTTGTGTCCTCTTGACACATTAGCACCTCATCGACTGAAGGAAAAGCCTGGTCTGGGCTCTCCATGTACAACGCAAGTGTGGTGATTATTAATTCTGTACCAGGGCAAAGAATGAGATTAGGCTTTCCGTCTTGAAGAACAGATGGCAACTTGCGCATGATGTTATGCTCGTTCATGGAACAGAAACAGGCAAGAAACTGAGCAAGGGTTTTAACGTCTGCGTATTGTGTAAGGTATTTGGGCATGTTGTTCATGAAGTCCTTCCACAAATTCTCCAGAGTTTCCATATCTGTAGTTTCAATAGTACATTCTTGGGCCTGTGTGGAGGAGACAAAACAAGTCTCCATCATCGCTTCTTCTGACCCAGTTTCATCGCTTCTCTCCTCCCAATCATCGTCATCCCCTTCAGACACACTTTCGTCTTCTTCTTCAGTATCCTCATAAAGCCTGCTCACTTCACAATTGTCTTCAGAATATATGACATAGCTAGGTGAAGGTTCTTCTAGCACATGTCTGGTAAAAATGTCAACTCTCTCTTCTTCAGTGCTAGTATTAGAGTTTTCTCTGTTCTTGCTGAGACTTCTAATATCCATAGACTCTTCAGACTCTAAATCAGCACTGCCATGGCTTTGAAGCTCAGCCTGAAGACTCTCTTTTGCCATTGCAAAGGCGTTTCTGATATCACTCAGTGTGCTGTCTGGCTTAAGTGGAGTAAGCAAGTACCATATTTGTTGTGGCACATGCATTCCTTTTTCACAGATTTTCTTGATCCATTGGCAAAGGTAGACCACTTGTTCTGAAGTATAATAATTGAGTTCATAGAAGTGAGAGCGTAATTCAGACATGAAGGTACGCCAGTTTTCATAGCAGGCTTCCATAGAGCGACATACTTTTTGAAGCTCCTCTGCAACGTGTCCACTGTACGTAATAAGTTTCCCAAGCAAGGAAAATTGTATGTTGATGCATGGGTCATTTTCATAATTGCATATCACATGTGCAGAAAAGTCCCGGAAGAACAAGTTGCCAGATGAACATAGCTGCATGAGGATGCGCCCCATTCTCTGTACTCCCTCGAATATCTAGAATAGAGATACATCATTTTTACATGATTCATTCATTAAATCCATTTATAATACAACCTGAATATATTACCCATTCTAACTATGTATCAAAATAAAATTTAGAATATGTTCTGACCTCTGTGAATTTGTTTACTTGCTCCTTGCCATGCTCTCCTTTGGAAGACATCAGCATCAGTTTGTTCTGTAGCTCCAGTAAGTTATTTAGACTGTATGTCTTGTCGATTTCGCTATTTTGTACTTTCACATATAAAACACTGCCCAGGGATTTCTACAAAATGGCAATAGAAATAAAATACTCAAAAAGAAAAATCTGTATAAATCCTGTGACACTGTATTACATTACAGTTCAAGTTTACTATCAATAAATTCTATTAAACAACCCTTCACAATGCCATCACATGCACTGTAATGAATTATTATCAGAATCAGAGGGATTATCAGAATGACCCTGCATGTGTGAGTTTGCCACACTGTAAATTCAACTGTCTGCTCACCTTTCCAGAAGAACTATCTGGCCAACCAACATGGTACACACCATGGGTATTGATAGCTGTGGCCAAAGAAAGAGACGACTTTTCCACAGAGCCATGAGTCTCCCCAAGTCCTTTAAGCCAGTCTAACCAACGGGCGGAGTTTTCCTACAGACAGGAGGCATACCCTGTTAACAACTGACATATGGCTAAGTTTGCTTAAAACACTATGCTACCATTCAGATCCAGCAGTCACACTGTCTCACATACCACATGAAAGGTAAAAGAGGTCTACATAGTTCTGAACAAAAGCTTACCAGTTTTTCTGAAAGTTTTTCATCTTTCTTGAGATTGTCCCAGACGTCCTGAGCACAGGTAATCAGCTCTTCAAAACCTGCTTTCTCATCTATAGAGTATATTAGTGGACTGTAACCTGAAACAGCTTCTTGAAAATGCTTCAGTCTGTCGATTTCAGTGTCGTTCTCCCCAGCCGAAATGGAAGCTAAATCCATAAACACCTTCAGCTCACTTCGTTCTGTTCAAAAAAACACAAATTGGTAGTTACTATAAGAAGCAAACACTTAAGCAGAAGTTTGCATAACATATATACATTAGATATTATATTAAACTTGCATAACACAATACTGTTCAATAACTAACTGTAACGTAACTGTGCTGGCGTTAATTAATAAGAAGTACTATATTAACACCTTAGTCACTAGTATTTACTACTAGGGGCAGACATATGGTTGTGGTTAAGGAAGAGCCCTGGGTAGATCTCCACACCGAAAACACATGCTTGATGTGCCCTTAAACAAGGCACCTGATCTTAAAACCCCACAAAAAGGCAGCTGTGGCCTAGTGGTTAGGGAACTGGTCTTGTGACCGGAAGGTCCGGGGTTCGAGCCCTGCACAGGGGAAGACACAACTGAGCCTTTGAGCAAGGCACCTAACTCCCCCAACAGTTCCCCAGGTGCTGTTGTTTGGAGCTGCCTCCCTGCTCTGGGCAAGTGTGTTCACTGCATGGATGGGTTAAATATGGAGGTCATATTCCTCTGTGTGCAAACACAGTAGGCGAATAGTTCTACTGTTGCTTGTGTGAGAACTTTTTTTGTCCTTTTCTGTACTCTTTACTCCTCACTCTGTTTTTACTTTAGCCAAATGGTTTGGTTGATTAGTTCTTGTGATCAATTGCATACCACTTGTAAATTCCATTGTATTCTCACTACAGATTGTTTGGGGGTGAATAGCTTCCTGAGAGTCCTCCCAGGGTTACCAGGGCCTTTGATATTTAAAGACCCACACACCAAAAGGCCCTGCTCCCCCTCAGACCCTGGTATATAATATGTTAAACTTTGTATGAGTAGAATTGAGAAGAACTAAGAAGAACTTTAGCAGAAATGACAACATGCAGTCTTTTTGTTCTCCTGACTTTTTTTACCTTTTTGCCAGGGAAAAATTCCCAACATTTGGCACCGTGGATAGGGGCTGCCCCTTGAGTGTGTGTTTACTAGTGTGTTTTCTCTTTGCATGAATAGGTTAAATGTGGAAGTCAAATTCAAAGCACAGCAGTCAGTGAGTCACTTCACATCAGGTACTAATGAATACTGAGTAATTATTCAGTAGGTAATTAAAATAATGGTTTGGTAATTCTTTATGAAGTAGGCAATAGTTATAGTTAATAAGTATAGTCTTATATAACATCTGGAAGACTACTAACTTACTAACTAAATTCTATTCACTACACAACTGCAGGTGCTTTAATATAAGGTACAAATAAGCAGGCAATCAAAGTCTGTATGCAAAATTGGGCTAGGGTCAGGCAATTCAGAAATCAGAAATCAGTCCACAACAAAAACAGGCACAAGGTCAAAATCCAGATATAAAAGGCTTGGCTTAAATAACAGTGTGGCGGGGTAAACTAGACACAAGGATGAGGTGGAGAAAACATAACTAATATTCAGCGGACTGAGAACAGGTGGGATTTTGAAGCGTGGGAGGGGCCATGTTGGATATTTGCTGGTAATTCTGGGAGTTTTTATAGTTTGTTGCTATAGTCTCATGGTAGCGTGAATGCACTGACATGAAGTAACAAAAACAAAAAAACACATGCTCTGAAAGGTAGTTTACATTCATGTTAAAGATTACGAGTATGAACTGTACAACTGAGTATGAATCTGTTTACCAGCTTTAAAAAACAGAATCTATTTGAGACTTACTGTCAATCGTGGTCTTAACCCAGTTGATTAGTTTTTCACTGTGCAGGAACGCCTCCAGACAAGCTGTGTGCTGATGGCGGATGTGAGACAGCTTTTTCTGGGCACTGATCAGGTCATTGCTCAGTGATAATAGAGACTTTTGTTTAAATGACTTCTCTTTCTGTAAAGCACAATGATTACTGTTACTGTTTACTATTTAAGTAGGAAACCTACATACAAGTATACATACATGCAAAGAAATAAAATTGTTATTAATAATAACTGTACATTTACTGCATTTTTTCAGTCTATCTAAATGTACACTTAAACAAATGCAATATGAATTGTGATTAAACTTCTTTTTACCAGCTGGGTAAGACTGTAAATATGGCTGAAGTCTCCTTTCAGATTAAGTCTATTTTTTATCTTCACAATCGCACTGGCAGCCTCTGCGGCATGGTGAAGCTGTCTATACTTCTGGATCTGACAGTGTCTTTGTTCCAGCCAGTTTTTGTCCAGACCTGGATAGTCCTTAAGCTTATTGGCCATAAGAGTCATCTCCTTCTTGAGCCGGGCACCATCACCTTTGTCTTCACACTCTTCAACAGCCTTGTCCACCTCTTCAAAAGTCACAGTTCCATGTGCAATCCTTAAACCTAGCTGGTAAAAGTCACCAACTGAAGGCTGCCAGATTTCAGAAAAAACGTCTTCCAGACCAGTGACTGTAAATGCCAATTCATTTGCTCTGTCAATCCAGGATTTCAGAATCAGATTGCTGTCTCGTAATTCATGCATCTCCTTGGCTACATTGAGCACTGTAAGTAAGTCAGTATTGTAGTATAGAACATTCCCTGTGGACATATCTTTTAGATCCTCATTGGAGACGCATGACTGTACTCCCACCAGCTTATTTAATGCCACTGGTTGCATATCAATCTTGTGTTCTCTCTCAAGTTGTAAGATCTCCGGTACTGATAAAACATTAACAAAAATAGCAAATTAATTCAAGAACACTGCTAAATGTTCAGTTTATCTTAAGGTAGAGAAGAAAACTTACCAGGAATCATCTCTAAGATCTTCCCAACCATTTTTATGAGGCTGTCTATATGCTTCCTCTGTTCTAGCAGGGCTTGGTAATCTTTCTCTCTTTGCTTTAGCAATTTTTCTGCATCAATAGTAATCCTATCCAATTTGATGCGTTTTTTACCTACAAATAGAGACACAATGGAGCACATACTTAAAACATGGTGGTTACTGATGCAATGCAACACGTAAACAAATCCAACCTATAAGGGGACAGAACACGCTACGGTTAGCCACTAGACGGCCTAGGCTACAACTCCTAGGCAGTCTGGGACTACTACTCCCAGGCAGCACAGTGTTAATCAGCAGTGACATTGAAAACCTGTTTCAGGTTGTATTTGAACAATTAAGTAGGAGGGTCTTTTGTCGCACCTTTAGTTGCTGATATGCTATTTGACTTCAGCTGTGATCAGGGCAGCGGTAATAAATTACTGACCAGGGACATTGCTAGGTGGTCAGGAAAAGTGTGATAGCACCAAGCCCAAGGACTAAGAGGCTACCATATTAGGCTACTTCAGTTCTATTTAAGTTGAGCAAAGTAAATGTACTCTGCTTTCTGTCAGCTGCCATTTTGGGAAACTTCCTTTGTGATCACCTTAACAGATACTCCTTAGCCTTAGCCTGTAGTACATTGATAGGGTGTCAAGCAGGGTTCGAGCCTCTCTCAGGCCAACTTCCCAATAAAGCATCTGATAGTTTTTTCTTATTTTTTGTTTTTTTTTTAAATTGGAGACTATTTTAGGTTTGTCAACCTGCCACTCTTTAAATGAGTTTCCTGAGTAAGAGGAGCCACACAGGCCTAAGCTAACTCACTGCCAATGTTTCGGACCCCCATTCAATCTGGGTTTAACTCTTGCCCAAGTCTCCTTGATGGAAAAACGAAAGTACATACACAAGCACTATGTTCAACACCTTATTGTGGTACTATCATTCCACATCACCCTTGTGCTTGGGTTCTCTTTCCACCCTCACTTCACAGCACATTCTTCTGGAATAATCATATACTGTATATTTCATATGTGATTTTGTGGAAAAAAAGAGAAAGCTAATTTTTATGTTATGCCTTGAGATCGCATGTTCAATAAAACGTTTAAAAATAATGTGAAAAATAAAACCACATTCCCGACATGTGAGAAACTAGTATAGAAACAATAATGCATAAATAAAAAAATTAAAACAATAGAAATATATACTTCACATGTCAATGTAAAAAACTCCACATGTATATTCTTTATATGTTGTACATTTTTCCCTTGGCACAATTTCATATAGGAATTTCCACATGTATATATATATATATATAGATATATGAAACATAAGTGCACATCATATGATCATATGTGTATAGGTCATGTGATTCTGCAAGGACTGTTCATATAAGTATAAAATACTGTATGGCACTTACATTTTTTGTACAGTTCTTGAAATTCTTTCTGATGTTTCAGGACAATCTGCAGGTTACCAAATGTAATATTACCCTGGCAAAGAGAATTGACTAAATGACCAAAAGTAGTCTGGTACATGGTCATGACATGACTGGCATCTTCATTTATCTTGTAATGACTCCAGTCTCCTGAAAAAAGAGAAATTGCAGGATGTTAGCTGTACTGTAAGAGATGTCAGGCCTTTTGGTGTCACTGACACTATAACAGGTTATAATATAAAAATTCCCAGTTAACTTTCATTCAAATATGAAATTCATCACTGATATATATTTTGCCATTATTTCTATTGCTAAATGATCCATACTACCCATGATGTTAGTACTTAAACACTACTTGCTTAGGTACTTTGTGTGGCAAAGATGGACATGTGGTTTAGGGTAATAAGAAATGCAGACCACTGTTGGCAAAGACAATTATGCTTTTATGTCATTGACATTTCCATTTCTTATTTCTGATCCAGCCTTCTGATAAGCCTTCTAATGTGACTTCCAGCAGAAGCTTCAAGAATTCAAGGCAGCTGACTAAGATGACCATGTACAGGACCAGTACATCAGTTCCCACCCAGTTGTGTTTCTTCCAGCCTGTTGTTTGTGGTTGATTATGTCCCATTGTGCTCTGGTTGTCTATTTAAGCCCTCGGGTTGTGTGAGCACATATTAAGTCAGGCTGTAAGTTTATTGATTTTAGGCTATGACTTTGCCTTATGCCAACTTTGATTCTAGAGTAGACTCCTAGAGGTTCTGATATCCTGACCTGTTGTTTTTGACCATGACTTTAAATTTCTTTAGAGAAAATATAAACGACAAAGTTTTCACATCATGCAATGTTTGCATTAATATATATGTGTCCTTCCATAACAGTTTAAATTGGTTCTTCATAACTTATGACAAAATCAGCAGTATTAATGTATCTGTTGAGTTGCCACTGACTAAGGCAATGCACAGGGCCAGCCCAAGCCTTTATGGGGCCCTAAGGCCCCCCATACCCCCTCCGACCACCTCAGCATATCGCTCAATTACCTTTCTCCCTGCACCAGAAAAAGCAAAACAAAACAAAAAGGAAGCGGAAGGCCTAAGGCGGGAGTTGATTTTTATTTATTCTTTATTTATTTATTTAAATTTTATTTTATTTTGTTAGAGCGATTTGCCCAGAGAGAGATGCAATATGCTGAAGTGCCCAAAAGTTGCAACAGCCCACAGCAGCAACTGATTAACCTATATATAGGTGTGCCAACTATAAAAATAAATAAATATAATAT
>JAOVVF010000051.1:8052007-8064977 GCA_028565595.1 Duopalatinus emarginatus
TGGCCTACCTGTAATACCAGTAACCTTGTAAGTCGCTCTGGATAAGAGCGTCTGCCAAATGCCATAAATGTAAATGATTACTTTAAAAATTAGGGCAGATTCAGAACAGGAAATGTTACTTACATCAATAATTAGGTATTCCACCGGTAGAGGTCGGGCCAGGTATGTGATGTCGTTGCCAAATTTGTCTTTATCCTAGACAAGAAGAGGAGGAAAATTTAAGAAAATTGTCAGAACAAAAAAAGTATGTAGTAAAGTATGTGTATCTGATAGGTTGATATTGCTCAACCACAAAGTTTAACCTCTCGGCTCATCTGGCTGACTGGAATATTTCACAAGATCCAGAAATAATTCAACTTTGCCCAAATCATTTGTTATGCTGCTTTGACAGTTTCAGGTTCACACCAAGTTCAAAACGGACAGATCTATCAGCCTGACTTGTTGTTCAAACCGAATGTGCAGCACGATATTCAAAGGGCTAAAGGGCTTCATTCAAAACACTGCTGTGATAAACTGTATCTTACTTGTGTCGTGCCCTATTACAATTTAACAATAAAAGCAATCATTTACAAGTCAAAGCATGTCAGGTTCCAACATGTTCCCTTCTGAATTCAATTACATTAGACACTACAAGAGCAGCAGCACTACTGGGAATGGTGAGAACTGTAATGTGTTCAGCATGACTAAGCTTTGCCTTTGTGCCCTGGAGTAGAATACACTGAAATTGGTCAGGAAAAAAACATACAGACCTTGGTGAACAAAAAAGGCTTTTTGTTTACTTTTTATTTGTATGAGGTTATTAACGTGGCGTCGAAGCAACTGCGAGTGTGTTCGCGTGTACCTTATAGAAGACGTCTGGGACATACTGCTCACTGCTGGACTCTTTAGCATAGCCGAGTTCAGGGGCGTCTTTGCAGGGCAGCAAGCATTCGTCCCTCACCAAGGCCATGCACTGGTTAGACACTTGGTAGCCTTCAAAATGTACCTGGTTATCAGGGCCACCTGCACGCGCGCACACGCACACACACACACACGCACGCATATATGCGCACACACACACATTTTAATCCTTGGCATTCACACGTCACAGGTTTGTTCAGTTATAATAAGACAGATTTAAAACATATTAGGAACAGTGGTTTATACTAAGCTCTCAAAACTTCACCAGACCTTAGATTTAAATCAAAGTAAACTTCCCAGTTTACTGATTGTAGCTTAACTTACAAACACTTAATGTTAATGTTAAAGGGGGAGTCTGAAGCACAAAGCACAAACACTCACTGGTGTTTACATGTGCTGTTATAGTAAAGTAGTTCTTGGTAGCCCACGAGGTCCACCTGTCTGTTGTTATTGCTATGCTGACCGCCTCTGCCAGAGTTTGCAAGTTTGCTAGTGTGAGTTTAATCGTCTTTAATGGTGTTCAAGAACACATATCGATATTACGTTTTGTGATTTGCCATCTGATGCAGTTGTGTTCTTGAACACAATGCTTCTTTACACCCCTAACGGTGGCGCATTGTCCTGTTGGAAGAGTCCAAACCCATCAGAATGAATGCAAGACATCTCATCAGAAAGGAGCCACACGTAGCGTTTACCTATCAGGGACTTTTGTTGACAAGGTCCAAAACGGAACGCCAGCTCTACAATCCGCATACTATAATGAAGCTTCCATAGATGTCTGTCGCTTTATACACGCACTGGCAGACTCAACCAATGACGGGGCTTAAATGACAGGTGTATTTTGCATAGGATCGTCTGTGCCAGTTTTTGTGGCACTTCAGTGTACCTTCTTTATGCAATGAACATTTTAAGACGTGACAGGTCTTTTTACTACGATTGTTACATGCAGAATGAAACCACACACCTGTTGCTACCACTGTGACGAATTTTGATCCGAAGTGGCCATCAGGAGACAGCCGGCATGAATTGGAGTTCCGGTTCTGGAAATGTCCAGCTGTAATGCACTCCTCTGAGCTCAAAAAGTAGGAATCCTGCACAGGAAACACACATCACACACGTAAATTTGAATGCAAACACATTGAAAACAGGAACCTGCTGAAATTTAAGGTAATGAACATGCATAGATGCTTTTTTTTTGTTTAGTCCTACCTTGTTTCTAGTGTAACGCACTGTGCCTATTCTTGTGTCCTCCGACAGCAGGTCTGTGAAGATCCACCCCACCTAGAAGCGTAAGAATATAATTATCATAAGAAAAAAACTTAAATCCCAAATTAACAAAATTAGATAAGCAAATTAATAATCCTAATCTCATAAATACTGTGAATGGAACAAATGAACACAAGCAACATCTTTGACCACAAAAATCAGGCAGCATGTATGTTAAAAGCTTTGCTGGCAAAGGAGATACCTTGCGGAGACCAAGTTTAGCAGCGACCTCCTCCACTGCTGCAGCTCTGGGGTCATCAATGAGTTCCAGACTGTTCTGAGTGCCAATCTGAAACCAAACATATATGTATAGGAAACATTCACCACAGGTACACAACCGTACAGATATGTTGTTAGTGTGTGCCCATTACGGTTGCAGTTATACACTAGATGACCAAAAGTATTTGAACACCTCACCATGACACTTGTGCTTTTTGACCATCTCAATCCAGATTACATTCGCTCTTTTCTAATATTTAAACTCCACGCTTCTGGGAAGGTTTTTGGAGTGTGGTTCCTGAGATTTGTGTTCATTCATCTACATGCCTCATTAGAAACAGATGAACACTTCTCGAGCCAGATAAAACAGCCTTACAAGCTTTACTTTCCCAGTACATCTGTTACCTGTGGTGGTTCGTAAATGGCTGCCACCTCTGCACGGATTCCCAGTGGAATGTCTGTATGCTCTGTGTAGCGGCCATACAGATAGCCCATCCGCTGACTTCCTGTCTTCCTCCAGAAGTCCAAGAAACGGTCTGCGATGGTGTGGTTCTCAAACATGATGTTATCCACGTGTCTGTATTTCTGTAATGGAAACAGATTTTTGTTCAAGGCTGTCCTGTAGCTTCATACTTTAAACATTATAGTATAGCCAAGATATATAACACTTATTCAAGTTGCTACTGTAGGAACAGTATGCTCATGTATCTAGTAGTTGGCCTGACAGCAATTAAAAGATCCAAAAGGTCAAACATTAGTGGACTCAAGCATTTCCATCAACAGAACAAAAAATACATCATATACACTGATCAACCATAACATTAAACCCCTCAGCTTAAAAAGTAGCCTTGTGCCAATAAACAATATTATCAAATATCGCGATAATTTAAATCCATGACAATATCATGCCAATTATTGCAAAGTGCTTTCCACTTTAATGTAAGATAAAAAATGACAGTGCATTAAAATCTACATGACATGGTCCTGACACTGTCAGTTTGGACTTGTGAACATTTATAACTGTAAGTCACTCAGTAGAGACATTAATAAATACTGTAGCACAGAGCTGCAGGTTGTAGACAACATTGTTTACAGACCAGTACTGACACTGATACTGTAAATCTGATTTACCAGATTCTGTGAGTCACAGAATACACAGCGTGAGCTGAAAATGTTTTGGACACACAGGCAGTCAATTCGCACCTCCAGTTCATGTTCATTTCCTCTTCTTGTGGAATTTCAGCACACAACATGGCACACACAAGTAAAGCTATGCGTTTATTCACCTGTTTTGATATACAAGACACCATGTTTTGTTGAATGTTAGGGTCTGCATTTCACATGCAGTCGCACCGAATACTCTCGTACAGAGTGAGTTGACTTTAAGACTGTGATGCTTTAGAGTACCTGTCTGTTGAGGGTGATAGCGCTGGGCTGGCATTTGGTGCAGATGCCCTCAGGCCAGGGCAAATGGCCCTCACAGCCTGACTTAATCTTACAGCTGATGTTCTCCAGGGCTGCAAACTTGCCTCTGTGAAGGAATAGAGATCACAAGTACGTTAGGTAATATTATTGGGTTTTTTTCTGCTTCAAGATTACTTTGACATTTAAATAAAACCTGCTCCACTCCAGGATCTATGATGGTCCATACATTGTGTATAAAATGACTCACAAGAGGTGCATCCAGGCATAAACAAGCACAACAAACTGGAAATCCTCTAGAAATCATGTCCTACATATCTTTCAGGAGTAATTTAAATAACGGAGTATTGCAGCTTCCAAGCAGAACATCCAGAGGTCCTGAATTATTTATACTGTCCCCATAAAGTCAAGATCTTGAAGGAAACTCACTTGTCTGCTCCACCTGTCAGTTTGCGGATATATGCGTGGAATGACATGTGTTTGACAGGTGGGTCGAGATGATTCAGGTAGTCTTCATCAAAAGGCTGTCAAAGGAAAAAAAAGTGCACTTGAAAAAAGAGGTGACGTTCTGACACCTTTATATCATTTAAGGGATAGTATGATATCCTGATAGTCTGGTTTTTGCTTTGGCACAGTGACTTGATTATGAAAGAATCCCAACAAGCCACTGCAGGAAAACAATAGCTCCTATATCCACGTCCTTACCTCTAAAGGTACACAGTGAACACATTTCCCCATGGGACCATGCCGGCATCTAAAAATACACAGGCATACAAATTAAAACCCCGAGCGAAACCTATACCACACACACACAGGACATGAAAGAGACAAAGAGAGAGGGAGAGAGAGAGAGAAAGAGGGAGAGGGAGAGAGAAAAAAGCAAAAAGCAACAGGCAGACTCACAGCTGGGGATCTCGGTTTCTGTATATCTTGCCATCCTGTTTGACCAGATACTGATCAATTTCGTCCTCCTGGATCTGTGGTGCCGACTGTGAACGGGACAAGGAGGATGAGGAAGAAGAAGATGAAGACAGGGAAGAGGTGTGAGGCTGTGCCGTGTCCATGTTTTCACTGGAGGAACCGGCTGAGGATGGGAAGAGAAAGAGCATGTCTCCATGCCTAGACAGACAAAAATGGGAGAAAAATGGGCAAATAAATATTTAAATGTTTCATAACTCAAGCAGAATGGTGTTACAATGGCAGCGATAATATGTCTCTTGGAATTGTGTAAATGTATTGTTTAGATGATAAATACACTGAAGTCTATGCAAAATACATAGTTCTCTAGTGGTCTGTAATAGTTTGGGGTTTGTTTAGCTGGCATTCCATGGGACCCCTGGTACATCTACAAACGTCTCTGACAGGTGAACACTGTGTGTGCTTGATTTCTGAAGTGCTACCCCCTTTCATGTCCTGCATTCATCCGGATGGGTTTCCAACAGGACAATGCGCCACTGCAGACACCTAGAGACGTTATCGAACACATCTGGGATGCCATGCGATGCACTGTGGAATACAGAAATCCTACACCTCGGAATACAACAGAATTGTGTACCGTTCTGCAGGAAGTATGGTGTTTATCGCCTGCAAGCTTGTGGAGTCCACAAGTACTCAAAAGTTAAAAACTATAAACTAACTATGTGAACAAAAAAAGTTTGGGAGCAAATCTTACAGTACAAACCAGCCATTATAGAGCACATAACTCACTACTACATGGCTAATTAAATTGTTGTAGTATCCGTGTGTGACAAAATACTGATGGTTCATAATGTGAACGTAGACTTACTTGATTTTAAGCAGACTAAGGGTCTTGTTCTGAGAGACAATCTCGCCTGTCTTGTTGCGGTTCAGGTAGACAGAAAATCCATTCGAGCTGAAACCAAACTCTTTAGCAACCTATTAGGGGAAGGGGAAGGGGGGAAGTGGGGGACAGAAGGAGAAAATGTTGTCTATCCCGTTTTTGTTTGTTTAAAATTGAAAACAATTGTGTTGATAAGGGTAACAAAACCGCCCTGTCTGGTTTATTAGACACAAAAAAACAAATCAGCACTGGTTTATCTGAGCTGGACGGAGAGAAAGAACAAAGACAAGAATAAAGAAAAGGGAAACAGAGCTGTATGTACTTGGCAAAAATCCCTGCTCTGCAGCTCAGCACAGTCACAGCCACCGCAGGAATTACAACAGATATTATGAAATAAGCCGTATGCTGCAGTTTCACAGCTCAGAAAAAAGAAAGCAAACACCAAAAGCTGACCACTTAATCTGAAATACGAATTCGATTCTGAACATTTTTAGTGAACCAAGTTAGATGCAAGATTAGCCAGGGATTCGAAGCATGACTTGACAGAAAAAGGATGTTAAAGGATCGATTGTAATGCAGTTGTGGGTAAGATCTAATAGAGAGCTCAGAATCTACTACACAGCTCAGTGCACTTAGCAGTAAACGGAGACGTGCTGCATGAGCAGGTTTTAACCCCCAGGCAGATTTCATTAGCTGAGCATCGAGCCTATGGCCGTCGGTCAAAAACGTGATGCGTGATATCTGTAATTGAAAATAGACCAGGTGTGTGAGAGGGTCTTTAGCTAGCACGGCACTGCAGTCGGGCCTTTGTGGCATCGCTCATCCAGACTCCATATTTATCGGAATAACAAAACATGATCTCTGTATTGATCGGCAGATTCGCTCGCCGCTCTTCGCGGCAATGCATGAATCTTTAATTTGACTCTGCAGAGCTGCTTCTTATCCTGAGATGTGTTTATGCATACAAATACAAGGACTCCAATTTAGCAATATGAGTTACCTTACAAATGAGTGTATGCTTGTGCTGTCCTGTGACGTACATATATACATACATAAATGACCGATCAACCTAACATGCATGTCTTTGGACTGTAGGAGAAAACCGGAGTATCCGGAGGAAACACACGCGAGCACGTAAACCCCACATAGAACGGCCCGGGCCGGGCATTGACCCTGGATCGTCTTGCTGTAAGGTGCTAAGCACTACATCACTGTGCCCCCAGTGCTAAGCAGTACATCACCTTGCTGCCGTCCTGTGACGTACTTAACATTACAGCTAATCTTCAATCCAAGCAAATTCCATTTAACTGGAACCCACAGAGAGAAATCAATGTGTATCGGATATCACAGCTGCTTGCTGTAACAACTAATAATCTATCCCAAAACAACTTCAACACCAGATATACACTGAAGTCCCAGACAAACTGGTAAAGATGAGCCTGAGCAAAACGCATACGCCTGTGGAGGGGTTTGTATAGCTGGTATTAAATGAGACCCCTGGCATGTCTACAGACGTCTCTGACAAATTCGATTCAATTCAATTTTATTTATATACCGCTTTTAACAATAGACATTGTCCCAAAGCACCTTTGCAGAAATAATGAAAAGGGTTAAATATACATTTATAGAATTTTTTGGGAATTTTATCCCAAATGAGCAAGCCGGTGGCGACAGTGGCAAGGAAAAACCTCAGTGACAAAAGGAAGAAACCTTGAGAGGAAACAAGACTCATAAGAGAACCCATCCTCATCTGGGTGACACAGATGTGTGAAAATAAACAAAAGTGCAAGTAGCCAGAGACTTAAAGTCTGTGACCTAATTCATGGTTTCTACATCTCTCCATTATGGTGTATTGTAGACTGTCCATGGTGGGTCAGATAAGACTGCAAGAAGATAAGGGGTGAATGCTATATGACCAGTTTAACCTCTTCCAACGGGACAATGCACCACCTCACATGTCTTAAAAAGCCAAATTATTGTTACAGCCTCGTTTGTACTGTTTTTTGTTTTCCTTGCCCTTTAGTGTATACGATGACATTTAATAAGATGAAGCAGCCATTGAGGGACTGATGAAGCGTGTGGGACTATTCTGCTCTTGTGCTGCATTTTTCAGAGCTGTGCACTTGTTCTCTCACAATAGCTGCTCTGTAATATGACTGAGCAAAAAACAAGACTTGTGGGGACACACCTACAGCGTGCCACAAATTCCCCCGATAGGGGTTGTGCGACTCGGCTACGCGCTGCTCGGAAAGCGACGTGTGTTGGAGAAGTGTGTGGTCTGTCTCCATTTTAAAACCGAGCTCTCATCAATAAATCAGCAGTGAACACAAGCACATGGGCGCTAGGCTAAGCTGGCTGAGCTGCTGGAAATGTCAGTGCTGTGTGTGTCCAGTCAGAGCAGAAGCAGAATAGTATAATAATACAATAAATAATAATAATTATTATACAGTATAGTATGCTGTCAAGCAGCCCTGAAGTCATCTATGCAGTCATGTAGCTGACTGAACCATGAAAGTTCAAAGGAGAACTCGTAAGTAAATGTGTCATTTTGTCATTCAACACACGGTAATTAACACTTGTTTGGCTGCCTGATTAAAGACATATTACACCTGTACTTATTCTGTCATGTCAACTATAATCCATATTTGCTTTACACTCAATAGCCATAATCACTGACAGGTAAGGTGAATAACAATGGCACCTGTCGAGGCCTGCGATATATCAAGCAGCTAGTGTGAACAGTCAGTTCTTAAAGTTGCTGTGTTGGAAGCAGGAAAAATGGGCAAGCATAAGGATGAGTTACTTTGACAAGCACTGAAATGTTATGTCTAGAAGAGTCAGAGTCAGAGCATCTCCAAAACAGCAGGTCATGTGGGGTGTGTCCCTGTTAGACAGTGATTAGTACCTACAAAAAGCAGTCCAAGCACAGACAACAATGACAGGCTGAAACACTGACAGGGTCACAGGCGTTCAGGGCTCACTGATGTGTGTGGGGGCTTGAAGACTAGTCTCTTGTCCCATGCTATTGAATATCTACAGTTGCTAATGTTTGGGTGTCAGATACCACAGCAAACCTTACAAGGTGCTTTTGATGGGTCAGTGTATATGTAGTCATGTTTATATGCCTATGAATTAGTTATCATTTCAGAGATTACATACAGAAGAGCACTGAAATTCAAATAGTACAGAAATAAAGAGATGTCAAACCAACGCTTTTGTTTTGATTGTTTGTCTACGTGTGTGCCTAGCGCACTTCATACCTTCTTCAGGAAAGCCGCAGCAGTCTCCCGCTTGGTTGAAGAGATTTTTTTCATCCCATCTGGAGACTGGACACGAATGATCTAAGAGCAAACAAACACATCACGTTATGCTACATTTATTTAGGATAAAACAATCAAACTGTTCTTATCACAAATTTTCCAGCTAAATTTGATCCAAACTTGAAAGTTTGAACTAACTGGGTTCGAGCTCATTGTGGACCACGGGTGAACGTGGTACAACCTCGAAATAGCAGCATGACCTTTTACTACACTGCAGAGAACATCAGCTCAGGTGAATTTTGCCCTGACTCCACTCTACCCCTTAACTGATTTTTCCTCAGGGTGTCCTTATTCTGACAAGGACAGTCTTTCAGCTTTTCCCACAACAGTGAACTGCTGTCAAAGCTGATATTAACAGTCTCAATCCATACTTTAAATTATACATGCTAATTCTCTCATTATTAGAGCTGTAAATCTCTCAGTGTTTGGTGATTCTGATTTTTGAGGGTCACGATTCGATTCAGAATTAGTTTTTAGTTCAGGTTTTCAATTTTTCTATTCAAAAGGTCTATAAATTTTGTTTAAATTATGTGATGAAAAGACAATATAAACAAACAGAATATTTATTTAAAACAATACTTTTAGGTTCCTTAATCAAATGTATCAAACAAATTTTTTATCCTATAAAAATAGGATTGTGCATAACATTCTGTAACTTAAATGTGCAGTATTAGGTTCACTTATCTGCCTGGCTTTTTCTTAAATAAACTATCAATGAACAAATAATTTAAAATATATTAATACATACGTAAACATAGACTTCAGTCTACCACAGTGCATTTTAAAAATCGATTTTTTGATTCAGAATCACCAGGACTAATCGAATCGATTATTTTCAGTGCCCGTACTCGTTATACCTACAATATAAAAGCTGGTCACGCTTAAAAGCTGAACGTGTAAAGCAAACTAATTTGTATGTGAGCTTTGATAGCTCTTACAAGGAGGGAAACTATCAATGCAAATATAATCAACAGCCACATCTGCTGCTACTTAAAGCTGAGTGGATAAACTTTATTTTTGATAATAACATGTCAGTTACATTCAACAAAATCCTGTAACTTTGTCTGTTTTTATAACCCGGATCAGTACAACACAGGAAAAAAAAAAGTGACAATTCCATGTAACATTTGTGTACTTTGAAGGTAAGTAATTCACTTCATACAAGACCAAACACACTCCTTTAATGTCTAGCAGAGATTTCAGTCCAAGTACTGAGATTCAGAGTAATTAAAAACAAAGCTCTTTTTGTGCTCGATGTAGATCAGAAACCTTCGAATATAAAAACGACTTAATAAAAACCACTTGAAAAATGGAAACATTATAGAGCTTTTAATCCAGAAAAAACCCAAAGTGGCATTACATAATATGCCTATAAACACACTCTGCAGTAGAGAGGTGCGGAGTGTACAGGGGCTCTTTATTATTTAAAGGAACAGGTACTAAAACTGAGCATTTGGAAAGAGCTGTTTTAGACAGGGTGAAGACACCTATAGTATTTGAGCCATGTGATATTTTAACTAATGAATATCAGACATTTCATTAACATCCCAGGGTACTAGATTAACCTGTGGGAAATCGGTACAAGATGTTGGCTTAATAATAATTCTTTTTCTTTTTGTTAAGAAGTATATTTGACTGTAAAATTGAATAAAATCTCTAATTTTCACTATGCATAAAAAATGTACTTAAATGTACACTATATTCATTGAAATGCACATACGATCTGATTGTGGGAATCCGTATTTTAAGAACGTATTTAAACCATTAAACTGGTATCAGACTGCATCTGACACCTTGTATATGGTGGACATGGATTGTCTTTAAAGCTGATCTCTTTCAAATAACTGGCAACAGTTCCAATGTGGGGACACTGGATGTGAGGACATTGATTTTGGATCAGTATCAGGTATTAAAAGATCCTCAGAGATAATGACATCCGGAAAAAAGGCTTAGACAGCAACTGACCACAAGAAAAATTCTGTTGTTTTTTTTTTAGACTGATTAAATAGCAGAATTTTTTTGCAGTTGCAGTTTTAGACAGACAGACAAAGAGACAGACAGACAGACAGATAGACAGATAGATACAGAAATAGTCATATAGGAAGGTAGATTACTTGGTAGATTGATAGATATATAAATGGCAAGATGGGGACAGACAGACAGGTAGGTAGGTAGGTAGATATTTACAGTCTTACAGAGAGTAAGACTGAAAGAGAGACAAAGACTGTGATTAAGACTATAAAACAGAGACTGAGACAAATACTAACATGGGGACTAAGACTATAGGACAGAGACTGAGACTCTAAGAGACTATAAGACTGAGACTGAAACAAATACTAAGACAGGGACTAGGACTATAAGACAGAAACTCAGGCAATAATACAGAGACTAAGACAAATACTATGACAGAGACTGAGACAAATACTAAGACAGGGACTGAGACAAATACTAAGACAGAGACTAAGACTGAGACAAGTACTATGACAGAGACTAAGACAGGGACTAAAAAGGAGACAAATACTAAGACTATAAGACAGGGACTGAGACTATAAAACAGAGACTAAGACAAATACTAAGAAGGAGACAAATACTAAGATATGGACTAAGATCATAAGACAGAGACTGAGGCAAATACTAAGACAGGGACTAAGACTGAGACTGAGACAAGTACTATGACAGAGACTAAGACTAAGACTATAAGACAGGGACTAAGACTATAAAACAGAGACTAATACTATAAGACAGGGACTAAGACTATAAAACAGAGACTAATACTATAAGACAGGGACTAAGACTATAAAACAGAGACTAATACTATAAGACAGAGACTGAGACAAATACTAAGACAGGGACTAAGACTGAGACTAAGACAAATACTATGACAGAGACTAAGACTATAAGACAGGGACTAAGACTATAAAACAGAGACTAATACTATAAGACAGGGACTGAGACAAATACTAAGACAGGGACTAAGAAGGAGACAAATACTAAGATATGGACTAAGATCACAAGTCAGAGACTGAGACAAATATTAAGACAGGGAATAAGACTGTAAGACAGAGACTGAGACTATAAGACTGAGAATAAGACAGAGACAAATAAAGACACCCCTGTTGTCCTGTTCCTGCTCACTTGTCCCTGTCTCTAATCCCTCTGCTCTCCGTGTCCTGTCCCCCATGTCCCTGTTGTCCTGTTCCTGTTCAGTTGTCCCTGTCTCTAATCCCTCTACCCCCCGTGTCCTGTCCCTCATGCCCCTGTTGTCCTGTTCCTAGCCGGGCCTGACTCTGCTCAACGTTAGCTTGCTAATCAGTTAGCATCACGCTAACAATTCTGCTGCCTCATCACCCGGAATAAACTGCACATTTCACTCATTTACCGAGTCCCACAGTCATCAGCAGATCATCAAACCCGCACAAACAGATACTTACGATGTTTTCCGACATGTTTACTCGGGTGTTTGATCCCGAACCCTGAACTCAGATAACGATATTAGCGTTTACAGTACCGGCTGGAAATCTTACAGTCTGTGAGAAACTCAACTCCATAACTCTACACTGTGAGGGAAAACGGACACAGTCTTACATCCACTTCCGGTCCCTCATTTGTTTTCCTACCAGCATTCTGACAAACCCCGCCTTCCACGCTACGATTGGCTAATATGGCAAAGTTCAAACAAGAACGTTGCTAATTGGACAATATTTATTAAGCATGCTGCATCAGCCAATCGTAAAATGAAGGCGGGACATGACGATAACGCTCACCGAGAGAGATGCAGGAAAACGGGTGGGAGAAATCAATGTAAATTTGTGACTGTTGCCGGAAGTGTGTCGTTTTCAAAATTAAAGTCTTATTTTTACGATCTATTAGCAGTAGCAAAGGTAGTCATGCCTTATAAAAATATTATTATGATAAAAATATTGTAAAATATTGTAATAAAAATACAAATAAAAACATTATTATTGTTATTATTATTATTATTATTATTATTATTATTATTATTATTATTATTATTATTATTGTTTTGTTGTTGTTGTTGTTG
>JAOVVF010000051.1:8130239-8143804 GCA_028565595.1 Duopalatinus emarginatus
TCTCTCTCTGGGCAAATCGCTCTAAGAAAATAAAATAAAATTGAAATAAATAAATAAATAAATAAAAATCAGCTCCCACTTTAGGCCTTCCACTTTTTTTTTGTTGTTGTTTTTTCTTGAGCAGGGAGAAAGGAAATTGAGCGATATGCAGAGGTGGTCAGAGGGGGTATGGGGGCCTCAAATGAAAATCTGCTTAGGGCCCCATAAAGGCTTGGGCCGGCCCTGGTTATCACTGTTTTAACACGTGTCATAATGTGTTGATGATGTGTTAAACAGCTGGATGAAAATTAATGGAAATTGTTTAACAGAATATGTGTTAGTCTAATCGGAAAATAATAATAATAATAATAATAAAAAATTAACACACAGGTGGCACGGTGGCGATGCAGGTAGTGTGTGTACTACACAACTTCAGGGATCTGGGGCCGATCCTCTCTTGTTTTAGTTTGGTGTGTTCTCCCTGTGTTCATGTGGGTTTTCACTGGGTACTCCGGTTTCCTCCCACACGTGGTAGGTGAATTGAATATGATAAATACTCCTAGGTATGGGTGTGTCTGTAGTACCCTGTGATGGACTGGCGTCCTGGCTGCGGGGTATTCCTGCCTCGGGCCCAGTTAATCTGGGTGAGCTATGAACCAAACCACAACGCTGAAGGAGAATGACTGACTGAACTGATACAAATTGTGCAATTGATTGTAACACATCAAAATACGAAGGGATGGGATGTGTTAGAACTAAATCAAACTGTGTTGTCCACAAGTACACACAAGGAAAATAAAGGTTCACTATACGAAAAGTGAGACAAGCACAGGGATACTGAATTGAGGCTTTAATAGAGGGTTTAGGCATTAAAGGGAAAGTAATAACAGTCCAGATCCTTACCAGCGAAGCAAAACAGAGGCAAGAGGACATACCAGAAAAACATAATGACTATACGAGGCAAAAGTTCATAACCAGAGTAATCCACAAGGGCAAGGCAAAGTCGGTGTCAGAACTATAGAAAAGGGGTCATACATTAATATACAATACGGGAGAGAGTAAGACAAAACCTGACAAAGAGTAGTGAAAAAGGGTATATATACACACAGGGACACGGGTGAAAACAATCAATAGGCAGGTGACTGAGACCGGTAGGAAATCACGTGATCGGTGAGTGCATTCTGGGTAGTGGAGTCTGTTTGGTCCGGGGACACAACAGGAAGAATGACACTGGTGCTATACAGTAGTCTTTTAGTGCAAATCCTTTTTGTTGTATCCATGTTTTTGTACTTGTTAAGGTGGTATTAGGATCTTCAAAATGTTAAAACGTGTTCAAATCCCAACACCAGCATGCTGCCACTGTTGGGCCCAGTGTAGTACAAATGAGATAAATGTAAGTTGCTCTGAATTAAGGCATCTGCCATATGTCATAAATGTAAAAAGTCGAATATTACGTTAAAAATGTAGACACATGTTTATAACATATAATTTTTCAATGTGTAGCAGTAAATTTCTTTATTAGCGAGAATTAGCAAGTTACAGTTATTCTCTGTTGTAACAGTACTTTTAGGAGACTCAGTGAATAATTCATTGTATATTCCACTAACAAGCGGCATATGAAGTGGCATGTTGCTGCTGCATGCAAGTGTTACAGCTTTGCCTCTGTAACTCAATTCCCTCCATAAGGTGAACTGTGTGCTGACCCTGCTATCGTCTTCAGTGCGTGGCATCTGGTGCTAACTTTAGCGGCAAGTTGGGGGCTCTTTGCAGGACGATTACTCGTTCTGCACAGGCAGTAATATGGCGGCCCTAGAAACAGTACATACATACAATTTATTTTCCCTAGAGTAATTAGAAAACAGTCACGTGCATGAATGTATTGATATGACCTGGATCATATCAGCTCCAGGATCATTTCAAATTTCATTTGAAACCAGTTTTTTTATTTTTTGAGTTTTGTTTTTTGAGTTATGAATGGCTTTTTCTATCAAACCCCAGCTCTGTTTTGAGTAATTCCTGGGCACTGCCGATTTTTCCCACCTACTTGTGCATAATAGATGATCTGGATGCCTGATTGACATTGAAACATTTGAGGCTGGATGGCAGTGACAAAACGCTCTCTGCATACCATATTTAGTTTATTGTCCAAGCTATAAATTGGTGGGATGAGGACAGCATAAACAAGACTGTTCGTGAAGAGCTATAAGTCTTCATTCCTGGGTTTGTCAAGTGCTCCACTGAATTCTGAACACGGCTAATAAAAACGCTTCGCACCACTGTAAATGTTTTCTTCAATCAAAAGAACGTGAGTGTACATCTTTGTTTTCCAAGGAAATCATGTGTCTCAGCAGTTAAAAGCCATATTGCTGACTGAAGATAATGATTATACAATATATAGACTAAAGAAGTACATTAGTTATCATGGTATAGTAGCATGGGCTTCTTCATGATTCAACTATTTGACGTTTCTGTGATAGAAAAAAGAGTGATCCAGTGCTTCGTCTTTCTCTGCACCACTGTCCCCTGTGGTTAGACCTCTGTCAGGACATCTAGCTCTTCACCTTTCTATATATATGCCTGAGAAGCATCTGCAGGAAGAGTATCTCCTTCACCATCACCCATGAGCTCTTTGCATCATACAGAGAAAAACCCCCCACTCCAAATGTTGCACTCCTTCATTTTGTAGAAGACAACAGCAGCAACAGGAACGACCAAGAGGAGCTACCAAACCCAAGGATTTGGATTAAACCAAAAACAAGTCCTTTGTGGATTTAAAAAAAAAATCGAGTTTTTTTTCTCTGAGGTAAGATCGAGCTTGTGCCAGAGCAATGCAAGGCATTGAATACAAAACTAATGGGCATAAAATACATCTGTGGAATGAGCTCATGATCTTGGCTTGGACTGACACCTGATGTGTTGTTACTGTGTGCATGTATTATAATTAATACATCAGTGTTATAGGACTCTTTACTTTTCCCAAGAGTCCAGAGTAAAGATTAGATTTGAGTATTAATTATATATATTGATATATTATATGTATTAATATATATGTATATATTCAAGTTTCATATTTATACGTCTAGACTCAGGTAGAACGTAGATATTGAATTTCAGTGTTTCCTCCAGGAACCCTCCAGGGGTATGTAGAGCATTACCAGGGGCCTGCGATTTGTACATTTTGTTATAACGGTGAAAATTAGTACAAATGGGTTATCATATTTACAATATACAAGTGAGTTTTTGTAGGTATTACATGGGTTAACTTGTCACTTGCATTGAATGGATCCAACCATCAAATAAAAAAAACCTCAGTGTTATTTTGGTTTTAATATGTTTTGTGAGTGGAAATTTTATTTAAAGAGCCCAGTGGTTTTAATAAACACCCAAAATAGCATTGTACACATTTAAATAATGAGCCTAATATTTGAATAGTTGGATAATGTTAATTTAAAAAAATGTAGAACTAAAGACAGTCTGAGCGTATTTTTCCATTTCAGGGATCCCTGACTTAGCATCAGAACCAGTGGTGTAGTTAACATTACTTTATTGCAATATTATTATCTATATAAAATACAATGATTATTATTATCTATGCATTCATTTACAACACTTCTAAGTGCTCAGTTCTGAGTGTTAAATATACGACTTCAATATTTCTGCTTAGACATATTAGTACGTCCCCTTTTAATTGGTCAACACTAACATCACAGATGCACTGGAGGCTTGTGACATTTAAAGAATTTGCTGAGCCGGCCACACTCCTCTGGCTGTGCTGGATTGATTTAGTTTTGCTGAAACAGAAATACCCTCACCACGACAAGAGATCTGTTTAGAGGTTTCCTCAACCTTCCCCTTTACATACTGGAAAATGTTTATATATATCATACCACACCACACTAAAGTGTCCATTGTGAAACAGACAAGCTATTTAGGGGGGAATGGTGAAAGCTGTTTGAAAACGATGCTTTTTCCCTTCTCTATCATTAATCATACCTGCTGCTTAAACATAGCCAAAAATATCTGGTGATGATTGAGTTACAAGGTGGCCTAAATTACTTTCAGTCTTTCACACCATGTGAGTTCTCACAATTATTTTAAAATAGATTTGTAATGGTGTTAAGCCATGAAAAACAGCTTAACGTGCCATTGCTAAGTGTATTATGCATAATTACGTATCATGTATAAAGATCAATAGGTTTAGGGTCAGGGTTAATATGTTGCATAATAACTGCCATTAGACAGAGGTGGAAAGTACAAGTAAAAAAAGTAAAGTAAAAATTTACTTTTAGTTTTAAGTAGATTTTATGACTTGTACTTTTACTTTTACTTAAGTATATTTTGTGATAAGAATTGTAATTCGCTATATTTTAAAACAAAAAACAAACAAACGGTTATTTGAATTTTGTTTTAAAATCCAAATACGACAAACAGAGAATTAATATTTTTTTATTTTACACGATGTAAAAGCGAATCATCTCTTTTCTTTTTCACAGAACAAAAAAAGCAAAATCACAATAAAACAAAAAAAATAAAAAGGCCACGTTGTCAAGGCAACCGGAGTTGCATAAAAGCAATACTCTGTCATGTCTGCAGTTGCTTTTACTACTAACATGTAACTATGTTGTTTTTCGAAACAGCAAATGGTTATGGCTTAGAGAGGAGGCAGACAAGCTTAGTCGAATATAGTGTCACTAGTTAATATCTAATTGTTCCTGTCCTGTGTGTAAACATAGTTAACACAGATGTTATGAAAAACAACATACTGGTACTTCTGCTTTTTGTTTCATTGTGATTTTATTTTCTGTTTTGTGAAGATATAACCATTTGTTTTTCATTTTTACATTTCTGTTTCTGAAATGAAAATCCAATGACCAAAAGATACACGGTCCATTTTCTTTGGCTTGTTTTGCATTATGACTGTTCATACTATTTTAATAAAAAAAACAGTTATCGCGAGGTTCACGTCCGCTTGTCTTGTTTGCATTAAACAGGAGAAACACCCCCACCTTCTGGTTAAAAAAATACACATAAAGTACATTTTAAATTACTTACTTTTTACTTGAGTAGATTATTAGACTTGTAAATTTACTTGTATGTAAGTAAAAATAATCATCAAAGTAATAGTATGCTTACTTGAGTACAATATTTTAGTACTCCTTATCATAGGGCAGTGCGCAGAATTGGGCACAAAAAGGAGGGCCTGGGTTTGAGTTTCCTCCTAGAGCTCCAGCTTCCTCCCACAGTCCAAAGCCATGCAGTCAGGCAAACTGGATATACTAAATTGCCCCCAGGTGTGAGTGTGTGTGTGTGTGTGTGTGAATGTGTCTGTCTGTATGTTTGCCCTGTGATGGATTGGTGTCCTATTCAGGGTGTTTCTCTACCTTCTGCCCACTGAGCGCTGGGACAGGCTAAAGGATAAGTGGCTTAGATAATGATTGATTGAGTGAGTGAGTGAGTGAGTGAGTGAGTGAGTAACTGCCTTCACTGGTGACAGCAGTGTCAATGAAACCCACACTGATGGCAATATGACTATTATAAAACATGACAGCGTTCTGATTTTCCCATTGCAGGTTGTAGAGATGCCCCTGTCAGGAACTCCAGCTCCTCCTAACATGAAGATAAAGCCCTCTAAAATCATTTCTGATTTCTCCAACATCACACAAAATGGTCAGTAAGCAATATCTGTGCGTTTTTATGTCTAATGCAGATATACACTGAAGTGCAATAGATTTGTGGACCATTCTGCAGGAAGAATGGTGTTCATGGCCTACAGAATATTTCTGCAAGCTCGTAGGGTCCATGACTTATGGGGACCTACCAGGTTTTAAACTGGTGTACTAGATTTTAGTTGACAATTTAAATGAAAGAAGGCCATATTATCAGATTCAGTTTGATTCTATAAAGATGATGTCTTTAGGCAAAAAGGTCTTAGCACCTTACCTTAACTTTCTTAACTTTTCAAGTAAAGGATGTGTGAATTGTTAAGAAGTGTGAGATCGTGTTGCTGTGCTTTATTTCCCGGGAGAATTTATTAGCAAGAAATCAGGCACCATTTCCATAATTTCTTTTTCAGAGCCCAGCTAATTGGATGTAAAGCCTCTATTCCCAAACTCCAAACATATGTTCTGTCAATCTGTAGCATAATAAGTGCTGCATAACTGTGATACATATAAGGGACGGGAATAATCACTCACCTTAACTGTGCACCATTTTAAATATACTGATCCAAAATAATGCAGTTTTACAAGTTAGTAAAACACTACTGCTTATTAAAAGATCTATAAATATGTGTTTGCTATATGGGAGCACATATTGGTACGATACAGACGATTTGCAAGGATGTCACACAAAAAAAGTGTTAGCATATTTGGGGGCAGTGAAGTGTTAGCATTTTTGGGGGCAGCTGTGGGCTTATTGTTGAGGAACTAGCCTTGTGACAGACAGTCCCCAGCTCAATCCCCTGTTCCGACAGGGCATGATAGAAGGCACCAAACGACCCAACTGCTCCCCATGTGCCATGTATAGGGTTGCCCACCACTCCAGGCAAGTGTTTACTGCCCCTCATGTGTGTTTACATGGATGGGTTTAATGCAGAGGTCCAAATCTGTGAATGTACAAGCACAGTGGTCAATGAGTGGTTCACTTAATTAATTCCAGTACAGGAACACCATAGTCCGATGGTTGGACACAAGTAATAATGCAAGTACAGTCTGAATGTAGAAACGAGAAGTTTGGTTCAACATGAGCCTTATCCCCCATTTTTTTTAGTAAGGAAAATAGAAATGTTCACAGAGACGCAGTCATAGTATATGTGAGTGTTTGTTGTATGTGTGTGTGTGTGTTTTAGAGAGAGATATGGTGGGACATGTCCCACACTTGCCCTCTAATGAGCAAATCTGTGTGAAAGGTTGAGTGTCTGGAGGCTGATTAATGCTATCGGATGTGCCTACTTCATCAGCTGGACTCAGCAATCATAATGACTTGTCGTCTTTACAGGACAACATGCGTCCTATAGTGTCAGCACACACAGCTCTCCTTTCACACCCGTCTAAATTATCGGACAAAGCAGTGCCACTAAGTTGGGGGGAGGACATGAGCGGGTGTTCTAGGATTTCTAGCACGTTTTCACATATGGTGCCTCTGCTCTTTAAACCCTAAACCTTCCCTGTACCTCTCTTTCTCGCTTTACACTAACTCACTGTGTTCTGTAGATACGGTATAAGATGTATGAAACCATTTCAAACCATTACACTGCTATCGTTGTCCACTAGTATGCTACGACCGCCAGACAAAGAAAAAAAACATTTGTTTGTAATGTAAAAATGTAAAGTTGCTACATTTAATTTTAACCATGTCCACTATTGTTACTGAAATGCAGTGGAATTACTTTGTGGAGTCCATGGTACTAGCTAGTAGCTAGCTAACTAGCAGCATCACTAGGCAGTAACATTAGCGAGCTGGTAAAAAAGCTAGCTTGATCTGACTAGCTACCTGGCAACAGTCAATAAAATTTAAACTTATTGTATTAATAACATATTAATAAAGCTGATAGCTGATCAAAATTAGCTGGATTAAAGCATATTACGGTATAAAATTTCGTGGATTGTTACAAACTGCTTTCTCGGTGTAAGCACCAAAGTACATTTCTAGCTATCTAGGACATTTAGTAAATTAAAAAAGTTGTGAAATTTTGTAATTTGCTCAGGTAATCTTACACTTTTCCACTTAAATTTACATATTTGGCAGGTGCTTATATTCAAACTGACTCACAGTGATGTCCGGAGCCAAATCCACTGTCAGCATTGCTGTTGAAACTACACAGAGTAACGTGGAGACAATAACAATAAACATACTAATAAAAAGAAACCAACAAAAAAAACCTCACATGGGCCTAGATCAGGAGTGTCAAACTCAAATACACAGTGGGCCAAAATTTAAAATTAAACAAAGCCGTGGGCCAACGTTGAACAAATGAACCTTTTAATATGGACCTATACAAGTTTTGCTTTAACATTGAATATGGAACAAGCAACACTTATATAACTTCATATTGCAGACATGCAAAATCAAATTTCAAATTAATAAAACAAATCAATGGCATATTAAATAAAATTTAAATAAAAATTGTATGCCTTTTTTCTATTTGCAGCCTTCTGAGGTAAATATCAAAATAAACTTTTTCCAAACTTTAATACATTTGAAAATAAAATAGCAGTAACGAATGAATCAACCATTCAGGCCTTTGAGTAGCAAGAAAAAGTGCATAAAGAAAACATTAATTATTGCTCAGTTTGTAACACACTGATCTAATCTGATGTGCCCAAGCCAGATACCTGGCATCTTTTATTGGATGAGCGGGGGCTTTCCTGCCGAAGCACGGATCGCTACTGAGTTGGGCGCGTAATGAATGGCGAGGAAAACCCCGGGTGGACGACTCGCCCGGCTTGCACAGCCAAACAGGAGCACGCTAATGATATCATCAGCGCCAATACAACAGGAGGGCATTATACACTGCAGGCCAAGTTTGACATCCATGGCCTAGGCAGTCATCCATGCAACCTAGAGCATAGACCGTTTCTGAAAAAAAAAAGCCATTTATGGATTCATACAGTGGGTTTATATAGCAATGTTTATGTTGTAAAGGTGGCATAGTCTAAAGCCAGTGATGCCTACTATGAGCTTTACATTTGTTTTGGCATTGTGTCTAAAATAGTTAGACTGTAACTTTTTCAGTACATTCACAAAGCATTATATAGTATGTTCTCTTGTGCAAGCTTGCACAGTTAAATCACATTTAAAGTCGTATTTTATGCAGCACTCAGCACAGCATCCTTCTCTTTGGCATCAGCTATGGCATGACTCCAGCGTTTATAGCTGATTTCACACAGGAGAATGAATAAATAGTGCTGCTTGATGACACAGTAGTGCACCTTTGGTCCTATAAAAGGGATCGGATCCTTTTATTGCAAAATAAAAGAAATATATATTTCCCTTTAAGCACTTCAAAGCTTTAAAGGCTTTTCTGAATTACTGTACGTTCTTACACACACTGCTGGACGTCAGGCGCAGTCTGGTGTATGGTCAGACTCAGCAGCTATTCACCATCACGTTGTTCTCAGTAAGAGCCTTCAAGCTAGAAGTCCCAAAGGTACTGATTTATTTTCTGCTTCAACTGGCAGAAAGAGTGAAAATCCTTTCTTGGATAGAACTGCTTTCATTGTTGATCTCGCTCCCCCCCCCCCCTTTTTTTTTTTTTTACACATTCCCAGAGGAAATGGAAACAGAAGCCACCGAGCTTGACCTTGGGACTAAGATTAAGACGCCCAAGGAAGTGATGCTGGAGGAGCTGTCTCTGATGAAAGGCAAAGGCTCTAGGATGTTCAGAATGAGGCAGCAGAGAGTGGACAAGTTCATCATCAGTGCTGAGAACCTGGTAAGCCTGCTATAGGATCAAATTACAAACAAAGGGTTGGATGTACATTATGTCCTTTAAAAATTAAGAAAATGTATTATAAGTAAGTTTAACGTTTCAGGCTGAAAGGGCTATCTTGCCTTTAACATAGTTCCTTGTTGAAACTCTGCCTTTGGCTATTACATACTAAATGACTTTTTTTTGGATTCTGGCCATTTTCCAGCAAAACCTCCAGAACCTGCCACCTCCTGAAAACTATGAAAAGATCCCACCTGAGACCCTCCCCAAACCAGAGCTACCAAAAGGTCAACTACATGACCTTCCAGTGTATTCATGATACAGCTTATTCATGTCATAATTGAATAACTGATAGGTCCTATATGGTTAATAAATGACGTGTCACTGAATGCTTCCACCTTTTATTTTTACCAGATGAAGCAGAACCCGAGAGTGAGAAAGAGAAGAACAGCTGCAAGTACGTTAAAACATATGTCTCACCATGGGAATGTGCTATGAAAGATGACAGTGAGCTCAAAGCCACCATGAAGCCACAAATGCCAGGGCCTCATGTGCAAGACGACCTGCCCCAGTACAAGAGTTTCAATAGGTACATATTGTAAATTTAGAGCAACAAGTTATATCATACATAACATGATCCCCAGTGGTGATTTGGGATCTTATTACTCTTAAACCTAAGTTTCTGCACTTTACAGAACAGCGCTGCCTTTTGGAGGATTCGACAAGGCTTCTCACCTACTGACCTTTGAGATACCTGAGGTCTCAGAGCCAGAGCCAATTCCTGTGTTCCAGTGTAACATCGACTCTCGGCCATCTTTCAACCGTACTCCGATCGGCTGGGTGTGCAACGACGAGCCCAGCTTCATTCCCTTGACCCTGGAACCCATCCCCTTCGAAGGAGAGACTGAAGACCTCTAAGAACCATGTTCAGACTATATCTAGCTCAGCTCGACTTAAATCATTAATGTGGTGTTGACGGTATTTGCCAAATCTCTTGGGTATGGGCAGCTATGAAAGCAACAGCCGGTATAGTTCAACACTGTATGGTAATGTGTAAACGAAATGTAAATACAGCTATGCAGTGCACAGAACTGAGTAGATCCACCTCATAATACCAGTTTACCCTGAAGTGAATGATCTTTCAGTACAAGAATAAAAGGAATTTAAATTTGATATATTTTTCAGGATTATTGATTATGATTAAAATGATGTCTTTGATTTTGACATTAGCTGTCCTGGTGCAATACATCAAGAATTATACCTGCTCTAATGCCTTTTAGTACTGACTAATGGATCTATAAACCCTGGTCCTTGATTACCCCCTGACTCTAACACACCTACTTCAACTCAGAGAGGCTGTTAATTAGCCAATTAGTTCAATCATCAATGTTAGTGTAGAGAAAATGCGAAAATGTTCAGGAACAGGGTTGGAAGACTGTGGTGTATCATTATACCACCCTCCCTATCACACATTCATTATACTTTTCCAGCTTTTTGGGGAGAACAAAGAACCAGACAGCCCAGATAACACGGATGATATGGCACTACTGGCTGACTGTCAGCACCAGCAAACTGCATGTGAGCCAAAAGTGGTCCACATATTAAAAATGATGCTAAAATGATGCCCTTGAGCAAGGCACATAAAACCCAACTGCTCCACAGGTGCACTGGGCACGTGTGTTCACTACCCCCTAGTAAGTGCATTCACTAGTGTGGGTTTCACTGGGCCAATGGATTTAATGCAGAGGTCAAATTGTGTGCAAGCACAGTGGTCAATGAGTCATGTCACATCACTTGATTTTACTTTCATCGCTGTGAACTGCTCTGGCATCTGCATCTGGCCCTGTGTGTCATATTTGGGTATGTGGGCCAGATTTGGGACATATATTAAATTTGTGGTGTGGGACATATCCCAACAAGGACATAACTGTCAGATATTTCTGTCCTTGTGGTGAAATTTGGTCCCACAGATGATGACCTGTCTTAGTCCCCTCAAGTTAAAGTGAAATACTGTTTTGATGACTGCGCAGCGGAATTTACCTCCACATTCGACCCATCCGTGCAGTGAAATACACACATACACACTAGTAAACACACACTATTGGGGAAGTGAGCACATATGCCCAGGGTGTTGGTGGGCAGCCCCTATCCACAGCTCCTGGAGTTTGTTATGTAGGTGCCTTGCTCAAGGGCACTTCAATCAAGTGTTCAAACCCAGGACATTCTGTACTTTGCCAAGGCTGGTTCCTTAACCACAAGCCTATGATTGCCCCAGGTGACTAATAATGGTTAAAAAAGTCTGTTATTGTTTTTATAAGATTGAAGGATAGGAGAAGTTATTTCATCAAGAATCAGTCGAGAACATTTATGAAGCAGGGTTGCAATATTTTTTTTAAATAAAATAAACAGCACTGACATTATTAATACAAATAGTGTGTGTGTCACACAGCTCCAGAGTAAGCGTTCGTGGGTTCAATCCTTGCTCTGTGAGTTTGGTGTGTTCTCCCTGTGTCTGTGTGGGTTTTTACCAGGTGCTCCGGTTTCCTCCCACCTCCTGAAAACCACAAATGTGTGAGTGTATGAGTGAATGGGTGGTGTTTGTACATTGTACCCTGCGATGGATTGGTGCTCTGTCCGGAGGGTATTCCAGCCTTCCTTCCTGAGACTCTGATGGTCTAAAAGATATAAAATGACTGACTGAAGTTATTATGACATCATGACAGTTCATATGTCATGTGGTGTGTATTCAGTGGTGTACAGTACACCTTGAAACAAAACAACGTTGACCACTACACAATACATCATAAAGTTCACCCGCGCGGTAGCACGTGCAATGACGCGAGACGATTTATAATAAATACGTGTGAAAGTTTACAATAACAACGAACAATACACAATCAATAAGGGGAGGGGACAGTGCTGTTGTAACAAGCATTGTACTCTTATTTAGCAGCAACATGCTAATGTTATCCAGTTGGATAGACGTTAGCAGCAGACGTGTAGACAGTTTAAAAAAGTGAGTGAAATGTGTGCGTGTGTGCGTTTGTTCAGACCAGTCACTGGTGTTCCGACCATGTCTTCCATGTCCATGCCTTATAAACGCCGAAGCTTGGCTTGATTAACGCATGCTCTTCCCGTTCCGTTGAAAATAAACCTTTATTTTATGAAAAATGAATAGAATAGAATAGAATAGTCCCAGTAATTTAATTGAACATAAATGGTTAGAGAAATTAAGTGGTAGAGCGTGAACAGTCCGGATGTGAGGGCGACGGTACGAGGGTACCGTCGGATGGTACGATGGTGTCTGAGTGGTATGTGTGGTCATCCACAATGCTGGTTTCTTTGTGATGGTGAGAACAGAGACCCTGATGATCTTCTCAGCTGTCGTCACTACCCGCCGCAGGGACTTCTGATCCCAGACGGTGCAATTCCCAAAAATTCCCACAGGTATCCCTCAGATCATCCTGCTCTGGAGAAGAAAGGTTTCAGGAACAATTCCAGAAACAGGTTCAATAACCCCTCACCACAGAAGTCATATCAGACAGCTAGATGGATGACGTCATGGCCCTGGTGTGCAGTTCACATTCAGGCCGCTAGATGGCGGAAAGTGGTTCATATGATGGCGTCAGATGAGTGAGCTCCATCCTAAACCGCATACTAAGAACCGATCAGTCCACCACACTACGGCACTGAATAAAATGCCCGTATAGAGTGCAGTCTTCCCGAGCTGGTTGTACGGTACTGGTCTGCCACGCTCGATAGAGAGAGGAGCGCTATCGCGAGAACACGGCGCGCTGTGGCTGGACGCGGCGCTGGATGGCGCTGCGGGATGTTCCGGAATTTATTTGCGGGTTTTTTTTTGTTTCGCCTACAGGTTTGTGCTCGGATAGGACACAGGACAGCGTCTGGACGAAGGCACAAGGTGAGTAAGCAGACTTTACAGTTTGGTAGACGGTGTCTCAGGGTGAATGAGTGTCGTGACACGGGCGTGTGTTTGGAAGTGAAAGTTAAACGCTGCCCTCCAGATGTGCGTGTAACACATGTGCGCTGAGTTGCAGTGGCTCGGATGTGGCTTTAAGGATGATGTGCAGTGGAGACATGCAATGTTCTGCAAACAAAGCCAGCCGTCCCCTTTTGTGTCTTCTCCTTTCTTCTC
>JAOVVF010000051.1:8199873-8214210 GCA_028565595.1 Duopalatinus emarginatus
AAAAAACATTTGTTTCATTATTGTTTGAAAAGATCTTTGCATATTGTCTTTTCATATCCAGGAGCTATTTACAGTAGTGAAAGCACACAATGTTAATTGGAATGTTTCCGAGGTGGATGAAAATCAGACAGCCTCAACTATACCCATACGGACACATCACACTTCACACACACACACTTGAGCCAGGATCGAGTCAAGGACCCTGGATCTGTCAGGCAGACACGTATAGTCATTGCATAATTATTTTATATAAGAATACACACTGAAGTGCCAAAAACTCTAGTACACCAGTCTAATACTTGGACTTGCAGAAATATAATATTCTTGAATACTGAGATCCAACAGTGCATTGCACGGCATCCCAGGTGTGTTTGATAACGCTACGATGCGGTGACCTATGTGCGAATGGCAAACTCCAAACTCAGATGAGTGTTCCTCTAACCATAATTTGTTACAGAAAGGATGTACACATCATGTTCACCTGTCAGTGACGTTTGTACACATAGCAAGCATCCCTTAGAATGCCCTCAGCTACACAAACCCTATACTCATATCCCCTCCTCCCAACCGGTCCGCTTTACTAAAGTGCACTAAAGACTGTTTCAGTCTTAACTCTGATTGACCCTTCTGAGATGCCACAGCCAATCAGCCAATCAGCGCACATTTCTGTCACTCACACCTCTCTGCACTGACCCAGAGTTTTAAGAGTCTTCAGTTCCTGCTCAATTACCCTGAAGCCCTGACATGCCAGGTACTGCCAGTCGCGCTGGTCCAAGTTCTCTGCCAAGTCTGTAGGTCTCCAGAGGCTGTGGAGTAATGATGGGTTGACTGTCACCATGCTGAAATATCATTCACACCGAAAGGCTTTATTAAAATTGAAAAGCAGTGTTGTTATAAAAGATTGATGTGCTTCTTGAAAGCGAGCGATCAAGTTTTATGCTTCTATTGAACAGAAAATGAAGCAGTACAACAAAGGCATGAAAACTGCCCAAGGCAGTAGAGAGATTATAGGATTAAAAGAAGACGGGATGAAAAAAAGAGAGAGAGAGAGTGAGGGTGAAAAAGAGAGTATGTCCACTGCTTTGGGGTTTGTCCTTGTGTTCAGGATCAACACTGTCGGGACTCTCGTAGTGCTGAGACACCTAGCTCACCCGTTTTGATGTTTCTGCGCTTGTGTGCCGAGCGGATCGTTTTCGCTCGCTCAGATACCAGGATGAAGAGAAAGTTATTGTCAGGTAGTCCTTTCTGCTTCGAAAAAGAAAAGAGTAAGCGAGAGAGAGAAAGAAATATAGTGAGAAGAGTGTCTCGAGTGAGCTGTCTTTTTTCCCACTGAGATAAACTGGGTCACAAGCTGTCAGTCACAATGCTCGGATAAAATATGAGGGTGTCTAATGGGGTTATGAATCCTACACTATCCTCATCAGTTCAAATACATATTTCAGAGACAATATTTATTATTAATGAGAATGTATAAGAGCCGGCTCACACATTAATCATTCTCTATATTTAGTATCTTGCACAATGCAAACCTTTTTTTTTTTTTTTTTTTTTTTTACAAACAGGACACAAATAAATAAGCTCCAGGTCTCATGTTAACAGAGATGTTATAGAGGTAATACTGGGATGCTAAAGAAAGACCATAGGTGAGGGGAAAGGGCGTGCGAGTTTGAGCTTGACATTATCCAATAAATAAAAGGTTTAATTAGAACCTCACACGACTCCCACTAAATGAGCCGTGCACACACAGACCCACACAGACAGGCTCAATAGAACGTCCATCATGTTAATTACTACCCCAGGCCCGAGGAAGAGCAGATAAAAGCGCGGCCAGGAGAGAGCTCTGGAAGCAGATGCTCTGAGGCGCTCCTACACCCTACAGTCCCTTCTTCATCTCTCCTTCATCCTCTTCCTCTTGAGCCGTTTCTTAGCCCCGCGTTAGTCTCCTGCTCCTGTGCTGAAACATTACTTACTCCAGTCTGGAAGCAGTCCAGCAAACAGCTATTAAAGGCGAGTGACTTCTTTCTCCCACCAGATCGACTTACATGAATGAACAGTCTGTGGATCTTAGGGAATTTTTAAATGAATTCATTAATGAATTTTTTTTCCCCCCCTTTGCTAACTAGTTGCTTTCACCCAAATTGCATTTAGCCCACTGTAAATGGGGTTGCAATTAGATTGTGCTGTAGGAAAAACATTTCATTAGTCACACATTGTTTTCTTGTGTGTTTCCATGTGTGTGGGTGTGTGTGTGTGTGGGTGGGTGGGCAGAAATCGAATGGTATGGGTCTTGCTCTGATGCAGAGCACTTGGCGTGTGCATAATGTTGCATCCTCGCCTCTGCTTGAGGAGCGGCTCATGATGTATCGGTCGCTGACGCACAAGGAATGGGTGCGTCCGTCACTGTGAGTCATCATAGTCTGCCCACATGGAACACACACACACACACACACACACACCCTTTATTGCCACTTGCTATTGTAGTTGTATGCATATCTATTAGGACTGACTGACATCATTTGCATTTATATTATAGTCCAGTAATGACTGAGCCAAATTTGAAGTGATATGTTCCCTTTTTTCATGAAAGCATAAAACTTGGGAAACAGAGCCATTTGGAAATAGGAAGTGTGCACCTTAAGGAGGGTTTTTTTACATTTGCAAGGCAGCCGTTGTTGTACCCATAACTTATGAGTTCAAGATCTGTCCAAAATGGTGTTCAATCACTTGGGTCCATCAAACCTCAGTCTGTCAGAGATGGGGCATATTTGGCACAACCTCAAGGGCTTAAGTGAAAGTGAAGTAATTGACCTACTGTGCTTGGACACAGAGGAATTTGACCTTTGCATTTAACCCATCTATGCAGTGAACATACACACAAGGGGGAAGTGAGCACACTTGCCCAGAGCAGGGGACAGCCCCTATTTATGGGAGCTCAAGGGCACTTCAGTCATGCCTTTTCAGTACTGGGGATTGAACTGACAACCTTCCGGTCACAAGACGGCTCCCTATCATGTGGTTGGTGTGGTACAGCGGTAACATCGTTGGCTCCCATGTGAGAGACCCGGGTTCGATTCTGGTCTGGGCAGCCAGTCTGTGCTTACACCAATAAGGGTCCTTGGGCAAGACTCTTAACACTACATTGGCCTACCTGCAATGCCAATAACCTTGTAAGTCGCTCTGGATAAGAGCGTCTGCCAAATGCCGTAAATGTATCATCGAGCCATGGCTGGGTCCCCAAATGTGTCCACCTTGGTATGCTATTGTTGTGAGGTGCTCCACCAGTGCGTCTTCCCGTTTTTGTAAACTAACTCCAGACCAACTAGACTGATGTTGAATTTGTAATCTGGTCTAATCAAATGGGGGATTGTGAAGCACTCTACATTAGAAATGACCTCCTCTGAAATGCTTTTGGAGCCTTTGACAAAGCTACAAAGGCCTCTACTGTCAAGGCATCGACATTTCCTGTATCCGATGCTGTCTTGTTGCCACTGGTTGTAAAAGCAGATGGTCACAGGCACTTAAGGTATGGCACACAGGAAGGGCCTTGGATTTGTAGGGCCCAGAGGTTTGGCAATTTAATGGGCAGGTATGTAGTCTCAATTCACCACCAACAGGTCTTCAGTGTCCAGCTCAGTCACATGCACAAAGGCTAGGACTACAAAATCAGTGTCCACAGTGTGCTTCAACCTCTGCATGGAGTATCCTTGTATCTGCCTATTCCTGACTACATGGGAACACAACTTGTTTGGTAGTTGACACTTCCACAAGGTTCCTGGTTAGAAAATGACAGAACTTTGTATTGCTGTTCCTGTTTTTATCCACTCTTAGGGAATCTTTCCAGTTGGTTGACGTCTTTTTAAATCTACCTTTATTCTTGTCTTGTCTTCTTGTTCTTGTCCTCTCTCTCCACTTTTTGCCTTGGGTAGGACCTGGACTGTTATGTCTCATGATATCCACTCTGTTGACTCTTCTCTTAGATATAAGACATAAAGATCTTTTAGCTAAGCCTGCTTTCAGCACGTTGATGACTGCTGACCCATCTAGTATTTGGACCACACTGTCTGGGGCACTGTTTCATAAGGCACTGTCTGGAGCACTGCTTATACTGTTTTCTAGGCAACTTAACAGATCAGCCTTGTTTCCCAGGCGCAGTCCACCTTGAAGGCAGAGTGATGGGGGCTAGACCTGATTTTTGTTTTTGAAGAAGTTTTCTAGGTTTCCATTACGGGTGTGACAGGCGCTGTAGAGTCTAGAAAACGGTCCACGGTCAAGAGGGAGCTTGTTGCTCATAGCAACAAAGAGTTTGTACTGCTCTTAGCCCTTCATCACTGCAACCCAAACAGCATCCAAAACAGCATCAAGAGGTTGCTGCTGTCCATAAATTTGTCTAAAATGAGCCACATCTTCAGCATTTCAGAATCTTAAAAGTTGTGTTTATGTATATAATGTGTAAATCTTCCATGTATACTCTAAGCTTCATATTCACCACGTATATTCATTAAATAAGCTATAATTTAACATCATTGCATTTTTGAGGCCATATATTAGTGGTCAACTTCACCGAAGTGGCAGAGAAACTAGTACAGACAAGACTATACAAGAAGCGTTGGTTGGTGGTGGCTCTATAATGGTTTGAGGTTTGTCTAGCTGGCATTCCATGGGACCCCTGGTACATCTACAACCTTTTCTGACAGCTAAACACTATGTGTGCTTCATTTCTGATGAGTTAAACACGTTCATGTCCTGAATAAATTCTTCCAGCAGGACAATGTGCCATCAGAGCCTTCCAGAGACACCTTACGGTTAGAGGAACACTTATCTGAATTTGGAGTTTTACCAAAATCCCAACTTAATCACTAGATCTTAGGGTTATTGAACACATTATTGATTCTGGGATGCTATGCAATGCTCTGTGGAACACAGAAATCCTACACCTCAGAATACAACAAATTTATGGACCGTTCTTGCAGTGTTTCATGTTTGTTGCCTGCAGAATACCTACCGAATATTAGACTGGTATACCACCAGCGTTCATGACATCCCAGATGTGTTCAATGACGTTGAGATCTGGTGAGTTAGGTGTGAATGGAAAAACCCCAAACTCAGATGACTGTTCTTCTAATTACAGGGTCTCCACGGATCCTTAAAAAGTATTCAAAAGTTTTAAATAAAATATATGATTTTAAGGTCTTAAAACGTATGATTTTTCAATAATTTTTGAATAGTGGCATTACATTTAATTCGGGCGGCATTAAATTTCATCTGGGCGGAATGAAAGAAAGATATCAATATCTGACGAGATTATTTTTCATGTTAGTTCATTGACGCATGTCCCTATCTAACCAGATTGTAAAAGAAGCGTGTGCCTAGCACTGGCATCACACATTTATGGGGCAGTGTTTTTCATTTCAGTTTTCCTATATGCACTTGGTAGAAATAGACGAAGCAGTGTTTTAGAGTGGTTATTTTTCAGAGACGATCTGCAGCAAGATGTGGAAATGCAGGTTTAATGATAACTGGCTCGAGGATGGAAAGTATAGAGGCTGGTTGCAAAAAGTGACAGTATAAATCGCGGTGCACACCTTGTAAGAAAAACATAAAATCGGAGAGAATGGGCTGTAAAGCCCTTGACGAACATATGAAAGAGGAGAAGCACAAGAGTTATGCCCACAGCCGGACAACAACTGCCCCCATTCAGTTGTCAGTTGTTGCTCAACTACAAATGTGTTCTGTTAAACTGTGTGTAGTTGATTTAATATTTTTCCCGTGGTACTGGTCTTATTTTTTTTTCTTGGAGGTCTTAAAAAGGCCTTAAAAGTCATTAAATGTGTAGATAAAAAATGTGTAGATACCCTGAATTATAATTTGGTGTCTCTAGACGTCTGTGGTGGTGCATTGTCCAGTTGGAAGAGGTCAAACCCGTCAGAATGAATGCAGGGCATGAACGGGTGTAACTCATCAGTGAGGACATAGTGTTCACCAGTCAGATATTTGTTAATGTGCCAGAGGTCCAATGACATGCCAGCTAAACAAACCCTATCCTGTTATGGAGCCACCTACAGCTTACTTTTCTAGCGATGTATAGTTATTATATGTATAAAGATATCTGATAGCTTTGACCTACTGTAGACATTTGGTTTCTTTCCCCAAAACAAAAACAAAATTATTTCCTGTTGGTTACTGAGTTTAAGGTTATGAGGCCTTAGATACAGATTTGCATTAATTTGTTGCAGTAATAATTATGTTAATAAAAGCTCCTCATTAATAAAGCAGGCTAAACCTGTGTATTAGTTTCTACATACTGCAATTGTATTCATCAGTGCTCATTAATCTTCTCTAATAAGTCTTAACGGAGCCTGAATCGAACTCTCTCTTTTCTCTCGTCCCCTTTCTCCGTGTCCTTATGCCCTATGTGTCAACCGACACTCCTCCCTCCAAAGCTCCCTCACTTCATTGTTCATTTACGGTGCATTGTAAATAAAATAAAGAAGGTGGGAGAAAAGGGCAAACGGAGGCACTAGAACGGAATCTATAATCCGCCTCCCTCCCTCTTCTTCACCCTGAGTCCTGGGTAACTTCTATCCAGAGCTATAAAATACATCTTCTCACCCTGTTAATGGCAGGACGATGATGTGTGGTCCAGTAAGTCTTATACAGTATCAGAGTGTGTTGATAAAACGAACAAGTCTGGGTCTTGTGTTTCATTTTACTTTAGCACCATTGGGTCAATTAGTTCATGTCTGGTCTGTATCTTTCTTGGTGAATTTTTTCCTGATTTGAGCGTTTTGTTGAAGACAACACCATTTCTATGAGACTAAACCAGGCCAGTGCAGTAGAGCCGCTGAGAATTTATAGACATAATGGCAAATCTGCTCGGCAGTCCGCTAATGCTGCTGCCAGAGCTTCGGGGAAAAATAGCTGAGAACAGCGCAGAGGAGAGCAGAATGCTCTGGCAGTGCTCTGGGTTTTTGTCTTTGTGCGAGTCTGTGTGCATTTTCTGAGCGAGCATTTTCTGAGCAGTGTGTGCTCAAGGTAGAGATGTAATGTTTGTTGCAGCGTTCTAATACGCGACTAAAATCTGACTCCGGGTGCAGACTTGGTGATTATTTCATCACACTGGGAGAGATAAAGTGATGTTGAGAATGCAAAAGAGAGAGAAGGAGAGTAAGATTCCTTACATAATCTCTCGTTTTATTTAGCCCAGTGTTGGGGGGGGGGGGGGGGGGGTTCAACGCCCCTTATTTATTTTAACCCCACACAGATGCTGCAGCTGTGCAAAGTATCCATTCCCAGCCCACAGTTTACTTTTGCACCAGGAAAGTATCAGTTTAAGTCATGGCTGTATGGGATTCACACCCAGTCTAATAATGTGTTAATGATCTGCCTGGTAGATCAGTTATATAGTGAGCACACAGTAATCTGACCAGTCCGAATGAACTGTCTCTGTTGCCGATACCGCCGGCTCCTGTCTGGTCCCACAGCACCCATTACAGTGTCAGTGCAGTTCACTATTGTGACTTTACAGGGATTTATGAGCAATGAAAATGTACTGCAATAGGGTCTGCTTGGGCAGGGCTCTGGATTACTTTATGGATTCAGATTGAGGAGCATGTATTGGCTTCGCAGCCATTAGACAGTGAATTGTTTGTTTCTTTTAGCGCTAAAGCAGAATCAAGGGGAATCCTTTAGGTACTTTGAGTACTATAGGGGACTATGTTGTTTGTATGTTGCTTGTTAGTGAAATGCCATGCAATGTGCTGGGGACCACAGAAATACTACACCTTGGAATACAACAGAATTGTGGACCGTTCTGCAGAAAATAAGGTGTTCATTGCTTGCAGTAAATTTCCACAAGTGTCCCGTAGGGGACCTGACAAGTATTGGACTGATGTACCTGATTTTTCTAGTTGTTTGTGTGTTTGTTTATTCATTTATTGCATTTTTTGAGCACTGGAAATGTTTTTCCTTACAATTTTGATGAAACCGGATAATTTCTTAAATTTATTTTGTTAGTTTTTATTATTTTACATATTTTACATGTGCATGTGTGTGTGTGTGTGTGTTTTTATTTATTTATTTTACTGTACTTTTGAGCACTGAAAACGGTTTTATTTTATTTTATTTTATTTTATTTACTTACCTAATTAATTTTCAATGCAATTTCTGTGTTCTAGTGTCAGTCTGTGTGTGTGTGTGTGTGTGTGTGTGTGTGTGTGTGTTTATTTGAATTGTATTTTTGAGCACTGAAATGGCTTGGTTTTATTTTATTTTATTTTATTTTCTTACTTATTCATTTTTAAATACAATTTTTGTGTTCTAGTGTCAGTCTGTGTGTGTGTGTGTGTGTGTGTGTGTGTGTGTATTTTTGAGCACTGGAAATGGCTTGGTTTTATTTTATTTTATTTTATTTTATTTTATTTACTTTGTACATGACATTTCTGTGTTCTAATGTCTGTCTCTGGGTGTGTGTGTGTGTGTGTGTGTGTGTGTGTGTGTGTGTGTGGACACAAGTGATTTTCAAAACTTCGCTGTTGTCCAGTATTGCTTTCTTTTCTTGAATTGAAACACGTACAATATAAACTGATAGATGCCTGACCTGTACATGCTCACGTCATTACTGATCATACAAAATATCTCGTTTTGCTGCGTGACAAATCAGATTCAGAATTAAACTGCTTGGCACTATTGCCATAACAACTACATCCTGTCTTATGTAGCAGATACAGTCCGGGTCTGCCTAGTATAGGCATCCTCCTACAGACAGCCTTCTGAATGTTGTACAGTTGCACTCTGTTCTTCTTCTATGTGTATGTACACTGACTGACGGTGAGAGGCAACACGTGACGTATGATCGCTCCCGAACATGTGTGTGTGTGTGTGTGTGTGTTTGCATGATTGTATATTCTTGGATTTTACTGCTTCCAGTCCAGCATGCAGGTCAAGTTACATTTGTAGATATGCTGTAGTCATGCTTTTGGCTTCTTGCATCTTTCAGCTAATCTGAAGGCACTATCGTCGACTTTAATGCGTAGACACACGTGAACGTGATACTGATACACACGCACATGTGTGCACACGTATATGTATTTGGTGCAGCAATCACAGATCTGTGATGTATTTTGCTTGCATGCTGTTTTCAGTATCAGCACTTTATAGTTATCTCTCTGCTCTCTGCAACAACCGTTTCTCCCTCCTCCTCTCCTTCTCTCTCTCTCTCTCTCTCTCTCTCTCTCTCTCTTTCTCACTGGCTCCTCTGCGATCACAGCTCTCCCTCACTAGCACTTCCTCTCTCTAAGTGCTCACAACCCCTTTCTCCCTTTCTCTCTCTCTCTCTCTCTCTCTCTCTCTCTCTCTCTCTCCCTCTCTCTGCAGATCTGCAGTTCCCTTGCTTAAACTTTTCCCTTTCCTTAGCCGGGTTAGCAGGGCAAGTTGCTCCTGGAGCCGGGAGGGGGGCAGCTGTTAAAAGGTGCTGAATTCCTGCTCTGTTGGGAGGATTAAGTGGAGTGGGCACCTGGCACGTGATCAGTGGATATAGGCTGCCAGGGCTTTCTCACATTGTTTGAGAGGGACTGGAGCACTGCAGTAAGCTTGGCCAGAGGGAGTAGGTGCAGGACGGGGCCAGAGAGGCATGCTGTGATGTGCTGATCTGTAGGGGGGGTGAGTGCGTGTGGGTGTGTTGTGGAGATGCTGAAGTAAGTAGTGGTTGTGTGCTAGTGATGGCGCTTCTGGACACACTGTTCCTCCATGTACAGGATCACGGGATGGGTCTTTTTGGCTCGTCTTCTTATGTAATCTTTGCTTCGTGAGTCTGTAGAGTGAATATGATAAAGCTGGATTCGATGCCCTTATTTTAGTAACGGTCTTCTTGCTTTTAGGTACTTTGGCACCTTGACATCTTCCGCAGAAGCTTCCGGCAACTGACCACACACAAGTGCATGGAGGACTCGTGCATCTTCTGTGCTCTTAAGGTAAGCGCGGTAACCAGCCTTTCGGGGTGGGTGAGGATCAGGTTATATAAGTCTGGAATCACGTTGATGTGCTTGACCTGTATCAAATACCGATCGAGAGGAATAGCTAGCCAGCGACAAAAAAATGGGCGTCTGAATGTACAAATTCTATTTTTTTTATTTTTGATTCTCGTGTCTGCATTACGCATTATGTCACTTCATGTCACGTGTGACGAATCTACATATACTCTAGGCAAACTACTTCATAAATGCTACATCTCCTTAATTTTACTCCATGTTTTATTGCGCACTGCCTGGTCAAAAGTATTTGGACACCCGGCCGTCTCACTCATGCTTTTTGAACATCCTATTCCACATCTACAACTCACACTTTTCTCAGTAGACCTTTCACTAGATTTTGGAGTGTGACTTTGGGGATTTGTTCTCGTTCAGCCACAGGGACTGATGTCTCATAAGTAGGTCTCAGGGTGCATTCGGTGTTCCAGTTTATCCCAGAGGTGTTCGGTGGGGTCCAGGTCTCTGGGCTCTGTGCGGGCCACTTGAGTTCTTCTACTTCAAGACATGTCTGCATGAACCTTTCTCTATAATGGATAGAGTTACGGGATATTGTAATGCTACAGACAAAGACTATTGTCACACTTATTGGCAAAAACAGTGGCAGTGCAGTGAAATTATTCTGATGTGTAATTCAGAAATCAGAAATAGTGTATAGTGCATGTCCATGCAGAAGGATGCAACATGAGTTATATTGGATAGAGTATGGTTTCAGTGGAGATCAGGGTTTCTTTCACTTTGGAAAAGTGTCTCTGTATAACTGTAAGTGTGTCCTTGTTTTTATTGCATCAGAATTAAATGACAGTGATTGTCGAGAATGGTATGCTGGTTAAGAGCTGATATTTGATAGACTCACGTATAGTTATCTGTAGACGGTTTTTTTTCGCCTAGCTAGCATTTTCTGCATGGGTGGTTACTGCTGAGTTGTGTGTTTAGGATGTTTTATCCGGTTACTTGTACTGCAAGAAAAGGCTCCTCTGTATTTTATTTTCGCAGAGCGCAATTTTCAGTCTTCTTCGCTTTGCTGAACGTCATTAATTATGGAATGCATTATGATCACTGTCATTAATTACCTCCTGTGAAATTAGAGAACAAGTAAATTCATTACGGGTTCAGCCGAGAAATAAAACGCCACAACTCCACCATGTCTAACAGGAAAATAATGGGGACAGTTGCAGTTACAATTGTGAGGAATGTACACTCTATGGACAGTTGTATGTGGACACCATCACCCTGGCCATCACACCCATATGTTCCTCACAAAGTTGGAATGACACAATTGTATACAGTGTCTTTATATGTTCAAGCACTGGAACTAAGAGGCCCTAAAACATGTTCCAGCATGACAATGTGCACAAAACAAGATCTACGAAGACATGGTTTGCCAAGGATAGTGTGGAACAGTTTATCTGACCTCACCTGGTATGACCTGGAACTGGAGCTGCACCCCAGGACCTGTCACCTGATATCAGTACCTGACCTCACTAATGCCAAGCTGTAAAATCTGGTGAACAGCCTCCCCAGAAGAATGGGGCTTATTATAACAGCGAAAAGGAGTAAATCTGTAAATGGCCTGATTAGAAAGTACATTTAGGCGTGATGGTTAGATGGCGACAAGCCATACACATATACACTGGGTGCCAGAAAAACTGGTACACTAGTTTAATACTAATGCACGTCGCAATCATGTTGGCAACAAACACCATACATCCTGCAGAACGGTCCACAATTCTCTTGTATCCTAAGATGTAGGATTTCTGTGTTCCACAGCATGTTGCATGGCATCCCAGATGCGTTTAGTAGCGTTAAGATCTGGTGACTTAGATGGGAAGTTCAAAACCCCAAACTCAGATGAGCGTTCCTCTTAACATAATTTGGCATCTCTAGACATGTGAGGTGGTTCGTTGTCCTGTTGGAACAGTCCAAACCCATCAGAATGAATGCAGGACATTAACAGGTGTAACTCGTCGGCCAGCTAAACAAACCCCAGACCACTATAAAGCCACCACTAGCCTGTGTATTTTGCATAAGCTTGTCTGTACTAGTTTCTCTGGCACTTACATTTACGGCATTTGGCAGACGCTCTTATCCAGAGCGACTTACACGTTTGTTGGTATTACAGGTAGGCCAACATAGTGTTCTTAGAAGTGTTGCCCAAAGACCCTTATTGGTGTAGCACAGACTGGCTGCCCAGGTCAGGAATTGAACCCAGGTCTCTCACATGAGAACCCAATGATGTTACCGCTGTACCACACCAACCAGAGCTGCATGTAGAATTGTGTGTAATGTAAATCAGGAAGCTGAATCACTCCCTTCACTCTCCCTAATGGAATTTAGTTCATCTTCATCATCACCCTCATCATTTCTCCTTCTTCCTCTCTCTCTCTCATTTTTTTTTCTTTTCCCCTGCTCACTGTGTCTATTGAGAGACTGTTTCTGGGAGTGAATGAAGAAGAAGAATCAGCAAAACCTGGCAAGACAAAGTGCAAGAGGGTAAAACATGGTTGTACCTTGAATAATGTGCACAAAGCCGTGTCTCGCATGATGTGTTGCAGCCGTGTTGCCACTGCTTTAAATACGGAAGATATTTATAGGCTTCGTCTGGCTGGAAGAAGCCGAAAAACTGGCAGGGTTTTTTTTTTTTTTTTGAGTGACTCTAATTTTAGCTGTGGCTGCACATGAAAAGGGCTTCTTGTCATTTTTACTTGGATGTTTATTCCTGAAGATAGCAACACATCAGGCAGCTGTAGATTCCTTTCACCTCACTGGATAAAAAGGTTGGCATGAATGGAGAATGCTCGTAAAGGTTTGACGGATGAATCAGCTTTGTCATCCTTTCTGGTTGTTTTTTTTTTTTTTAAATCTCTGCTGATTCCTTTAGCTGGGTTGCTACGACTACCTGTTACCTTGACTACTTCCTACTAAAAATGGTTTATCTCTATGGCTTCCCTTGCTGCAGCTTAAAGAAATAATTCACACATCGCTAAGTGTTCGTTTTTTTAAACTATGAATTTTAAAACAATGGATTACAACAGACAAGACTGATGACCCATTTCCCACACATGAGAAAAGACTGACAACCTATTACTCACAAATAATAAAAATCATGTGGCAGATTTTGAATTTCATCCATTAACACTGATGTATAACTTAAATGCATAAACTCGAACAATAAAGAATTGAAAGCGATTTAATTTCAGTTACACGTCAGTTGCTCTTTGTGCTTCTGTTAGCTGTGTAACATAAGCTACAAACTCCTCTCTCTGAACAATTCCCATCTCTATAGGGGGAATGAATAGTTTATGACTGCCCTAACAACTGCCTGTAGATTTGCACTGTATGTGAGTTTTAAGTAAAGTTTTGAGTCTCTTTGTACATTTTCATGCTTGGGTCTAGTGCCTTTGCCACTAGAATGTTGGAAATGAATAATCAACTTTGTGCATGACTTCCAACTTACTGGGTACCTTTTAATATTGTGCATTATTTACAATTTACTGTGTATCTTCCATTGTAGTACCTTTTAACATAATGGGTCCTTTTTTACTTAAAGCATACCTTGAAACTTAATGTGTACCTTTCTACTTTGTTTGTACCTTTCAACTTAGAGCGTTTCTTGTCCTTATGCCGACCTCACACCAAGCGATTTCACTGTCACAGATAAATTCCCAGTGTCGGAATAAAATCTTGAGTTGCGTCGCACTTGCATCGTCTCAAATTAATGTTATCGTAAGTCTTAAGCCTTGGCTCACACCGACAACCAATAAGAGTCCTACATTTCTCTGGGAAAGTCCGGTGAGGCCTCGGAAACCGCACTTCTCCTGGACTGTGCATATGGAGGAGAAACTGGTGGAGCTGTGGAGTGAGTGAGAGCGTCTCTGTTACGCACACACAAAGGCAGCTGCGGCCAAAAGGTGCCTCTGTTTCTGCTCTACAGTTCAACAGTTTCTGTAAAATTCCACCAGGAGCATGATTAAGTAATAATACACTCCAGGTTTGTGCTATATCATGAGATACTGATGATATCTGACAATATAAAATGAACCTCAAGTGTATTATTGCAGTATACCACAGTTCCATTATCAGCATTTATTTATAGATTTTAGGATAAAGAGGACGGAAAAATACGATCGGTTTGTTTATCAACACTCCATAAGGGAAAACAGTTCCATTTTATCAGACGGCCTGCTTTATGTGTGCCTTTCAACTGAGTGAAAGAAAGTGAAAGTGAACTATTTGCTTTCTGTGTTTGCACACAGAGGAATGTGACCTCCGCATTTAACCCATCCGTGCAGTGAAACACACACACACCAGTGAA
>JAOVVF010000051.1:8217151-8227490 GCA_028565595.1 Duopalatinus emarginatus
CATCTAATTCCCTAATAAAATTGGATCATCCCAACCTGGGGCGACTATTTAACAAAAAAGCAAAGTGTAGTCAAACTAAATCCTGACTTTCTTTACTTTATTACTGTTTACTGCTCATTGTGTGGTTTTTCTTTCAAATAGTAAAAAACTCTTTACAACATTTCTTCACATGTGCCTAAGACTTTTACACAGTACTGTATATATATATATATATGTGCGTGTGTGTGTGTGGAAACTCGTTCTTGTGTTGGCACTTTTCAAGCACTTCTGTGGTTGCCCACTTCTACATTTCCAAATTGTTCATGCAGAGTGCAATTAGTAGGCAGTTTCAGTCACAGTTTGCACGATAAGCTTTATTAACATAAACATAAATGTCAGACAATGACTTTGCAGCCTCATCACGCCACATTTTGCACTGATCCTCCTCATGTTCTTACATCTGGCCCTTTCTCTGTATCGCCTCTTTTCCTTATTTGTATAGCTGCAGTGCTGAGGCAGCAGAAAGCACACACTGGATGTGGCCTGTAGAGAGCGAGTTCCTCAATAATGGCTATACATATCACAAACATCCACATAGACGCTGTGATTTATGAATGTCAATGATGATCAGCCTTCCCATACTCTGTTTCCTCTCTCACTCTCTTTGTTTGTCTCCAAGCTTTTCTTTGTCCTTCATATTCTCTATTCTGGTTTCTCATTCTCATATGCTGTATTAATCCTCTTTGCATGCATTAATGAAATTTCCATATTCCGTTAAAATGCTTTTAGTTTCCGCTCTTACAATCTGGCTAAGCACATAAAAGGGTTAGTAGAAGTGTAGAGTGATGCTTTGACAGAAGACGTCTGGGAGCTGGAGGATGGATCACTGTTTGGAAAACAAGACTGAATGTTTTTTTTTTTTGTTCTATTTTACTTGATGACCTTCAGGTTGCACCATCACTGCGATTTTTATACAAACTACTTTTAAGATACTTTATGTGACTGATATTTGTTCTGGCTATTGGTTAACATATTGGCTGGGCAGCCGTGGCCTAGTGGTTAGGGAACCGGTCTCGTGACTGGAAGGTTGTGGGCTCGATCCCCGCCCAGCGCAAGACACGACTGAGGTGCCCTTGAGCAAGGCACCTAACTCCCCTACTGCTCCCTGGGTGCTGCTGTTTGGGGCTGCCCCCTGCTCTGGGCAAGTGTGTTCACTGCCCCCTAGTGTTCACTGGTGTGTGTGTGTGTTTCACTGCACGGATGGGTTAAATGCAGAGGTCACATACTGTGTGCAAACACAGTAGGCAAATAGTTCACTTTCATAACACCACAAACTATTTTCCTAATACCCTCTTGGTGGCATGTTCCTCAGTAAGAGCCGTCCCGTTTCCTTTTACATTTATGACATTTGACAGACAGTTAAGGTTGATCAGAAGGTTATAAGTTTGAATCCCAGCACTGCCAAACATCAATTCCTGGAGCCTTGAGCAGCACTCAATTCTATCCAATCAAAACTGCTAACAAAAAGACTGATACACCAGCTTAATACTTGGTAGGTCAGGACATTAACAGGATGTACCTCATCAGAAAGGAGGCACACATAGTGTTCACCTGTCAGAGGTTTGTTGATGTTTGTAGATGTACCAGGGGTCCCATGCCAGCTAAACAAACCCATACTGTTATGGAGTCCACACAAAACTGTACCATTTTTTTACAGTCTGTACCAGTTTTTCTGGACAGGACCAGTCATCCATGAACAGTGGTTGTGTGTTGCAACCTACACACAGTGTTTTGTAAAATTTTTTACAGAAACTTCCAGAAATATTTACACAATAGGGAGTCCGGTTATTTGCTGCTGAAGGCTGAATGACCTGCATGACTGAAAACAATCAGAGACATAATTTCACAAAGCTGAAATTTATTTCTCGCTCAGCCTAATTCCTTTGTCCTTCAGCATGTCCGATTCGAGGCTCTGTGATGCTCCACCAGGCTTTCTGTGTGCCCGCATGGTGTTGTGCAGGCCAGCGTGGAGCCTCTTATGTCTCTAATGGAGGCCCATTAGTGTCGGCTCATGAAGCCTGAGTTCCAGCCGTTGCAGGTGTCGCTCTCCAGCCATTCTCGCAACAGAAACCGCATTGAAATTTAATGATCTCACACTGCTAATGTGCACTGCAATATGCTCTTCACTGCAAACAGCAAATAAGTGCAGAATCGTGTTGTGCGTGTTTACTCGAAAGCGCTCGCAGAGTGAGTATTTGGATTGCTCATTAAGACGTAATTTCTAGCTCCAGTTCTTGGAGACATTAAGCCAAACCTGATATACACAGTGTTTGAAGAGCTATTCCCAGAGCACAGTTTAGGATCTGCTGAAATGGCAACAACCGTGGTGGAATTTGGTCGGAATTCAGAAGTGATTCAGCACAGTCCAGGGTTTCCATGGTTAGTAAAATGTTGGAGATGTCGATTTGATACTGCATGCCTGTTCACGCTAAACTACAGACATGAGTGTGGATGTGAACAGACAGAGCCGACCCGAGGCATACTCGAAATACGCGGCCGCTTAGGGCCCCTACGTCACCAGGGGGCCCCCAAGAGCACAAAGATATCATGATAAAAAATATATATATTTTAAAAATAAAATTGAATAATAAAACGAAATGGTATTACACAGATAAAAGTGAATATTATTTATTTATTTATTTATTTTAATAGTTGGCACACCTATATATATGGTTAATCAGTTGCTGCTGTGGGCTGTTGCAACTGTCTGGCACTTCAGCATATTGCACAATATCTCTCTCTGGGCAAAAATTTAAATAAATAATTAATAATAAATAAAAATCAGCTCATTCCTTAGGCCTTCTGCTTCCTTTTTTTTTTTTTTCTGGCGCAGAGAGAAAAGTAATTAAGCGATATGCAGAGGTGGTCGGAGGGGGTATGGGGGGCCTCAAATGAAAATCTGCTTAGGGCCCCATAAAGGCTTGGGCCGGCCCTGTGAACAGATATCAGAGATAACCCAGACTTTGAACTGTTGATAACTTGGAAATAACTTTAAACAATCCACCAACAGTGATACAGATTCAAAGCTAGAAAAATACCAAAACTGCAACAGATCAAACAAACCATAACCACGGCTTGGAAACCTTGGAAACACAGTCTAAAAATTATATTTGGCTCTACGACAATGAAATAGCAGCATGAGAGTTGCAATGCTGTGAGAAGACTAAATGACTGAGCAGGCTGTTGAAAGAGTCGTTGACTGTGTGAGGAACAAGCTGCGAGTGTTAATCCTTCAGTGAACACTGCTGAGGATGAAAGGCTAAAATATCATAATTGCTCCTCTTTGAAGTATTTAACATTACAGTATTCAATATAAAATTTTCTGTGCAGACTTTTTCAGAAATGGGATTTAAACTAAAACATAATTCTCAGCCTGAGATGATTATATTGTACTGTAACAGTTTCATCCTTAAAAATGCAGAACATACTAAGAGGCCAAAACATCAAGGATTGGATGTAGGGGTAACTAGCATATGATATGTTTTGAAGATGGGGAGAAGGAAAGAATATTTTAAAGAACTGTAGTTAGTATGATTTTACTACAAGTTCACTTGAATAATATAACAATAATCTAATAGTATTCAATAATTCCCAATGCACAGGAAATCTGGAGACGTTATCATGGCATTGATTCCACAAGTGAACAAAAGTCTTGGGGGTTGATGTTAAGCCATCTAGATACCACAATTTAGTGGTGTTTGTAGATGTAGGAACTTGGATGCAAATTGACCTCTCCACCACATCTCCACCTGTTAGCACTTGATCGGGCTCATGTTGGGCAAACATCCATGCCCCAACCTTTAATCAGAGCTCTCCAGAATGCTTCTTCAGCCAATTGTGGAAAACTTGCTGAATATCCCGTCATTGCGGGAGTACATAAAGTCCATAAAAGATTGCAAGTCAACAAGCAGTGAAACGTAATGGGTGCTAGTCAATGACATCTTTAGGCAGATCAATGGACCCAACCCATGTCATGAGAACACAACCTTATCCAGTATTGAACCACCGCCTGAACAAAGCCTTGGATCCATGGCTTCATGGGGTCTGCACCACACACAAACCCTACCATCAGCCAGAATCATTTGGTACTGTGACTCAGCACACCACACCACATGAAATAAGTCATCTGGGGTTCAGATGGTAATCTCACGAGCTGTCTATGATGTATTCCTGGTGCAAAAGTGACACTGAGGATCGAGGATTATAAATGCATGCACAATATTTGAACTGGACTGTCCCATAAATCTGACACCCACTACCATGAATTCTGAACATCGGATAATTTATCAGATGCCATGAGCATGCTGGCGTTTGACTGGTCAGGTATCCAAAACCTGAAACAGCTCATAAGAAAATAAGCATATAAATAATCTTGAATCAACTTTAATCTAAAAAGAAGCCAAATTGTTATTGGATATGCTTAAATCATAAAAATAATATTTTAATAGTTAAACTATGGTAAACAGTCTGTACTGAGAAGGTCTATGGGGTCTTTGAGGTCTTTGCGGTCTTTGGGGCAGTCGTGGCCTAGTGGTTAGGGAACCGGTCTTGTGACCGGAAGGTCCCGGGTTGGATCCCCACCCAGGGCAAGACACGACTGAGGTGCTGTTGAGCAAGGCACCTAACTCCCCTAACTGCTCCTCAGGTGCCGTGGTTTGGGGCTGCCCCCTGCTCTGGGGAAGTGTGTTCACTGGTGTGTGTGTGTTTCACTGCATGGATGGGTTAAGTGTGGAGGTCACATTCCTCTGTGTGCAAACACAGTAGGCAAATAGTTAATTTTGAAATTAAGAAACCCTGAACTACAGAAGATAAAATCATCTAAACATACTTACAGTCATAGCTTGCACTATTGGAATGATGTAGTAAAGGCAGGAAAGAGCACATCATACTAAAATGTGTTCTTTCTTTTAGTATCTCTATTAAAAACTCCTTTTTTTCTGCATAAACAGAAACAGCTACCATACATCAGCACCCCTTTTCTTTAATTCATCATGGCCCAGGAGGGACATCGCCCAATTCCACTTATATTGCCCTTTACCCTTCTCTCTATCTCCCGTGGTGCTTGTGTATTTTTATTTTATTTTCAAAGCCATCTATTACAACAGTCCTGGAGAATCTCATAGGAATTTAACCCAACATCAGAGAGAGAGCTATGGACTCTCAAGCCATACCTTAGTTATAACAATCTAAAAAAAGAGGTAATAAACAACTGTTTACACCTCTATAAACCTTTTTGTTTCCTCTCCTAATTATATCAACCTAATTTAAATCTTGAGATGTCTAAATATCTTGTTTAATAAAGGAAAAACCATCTAGGTTGATGTCAAGTCCAATTATAAATATAGCCATAAACAACAATGGTGGGCCTGAACGTGTCCCAAGAGTTACAGCATGACGTAGCCATGTCTAAGTGAACCTCAACACTTCCACTTATTCATTTGATTGGTTCAACATCCTTGTGACTTCATGTACACCAGCTGAAGTGAATCTGATTAATCTGTGAAAAGCTTGGTGAAAAAATACAGTTTCTGTTGCCATGGCGTTAAACCAGAGTGTCACTTTGGGCATGTGGATATCCGAAGGAAAAAAAATGTGACCTCTGTGACTTTGATCATGGCATCGATTTTGGTACCAGATGGGTTGGTTTTGGTATTTTAGAAACTTCTGATCTGGAAAAACATCAAGTTAACTACAGAAACACCTCATCATCAAAAAAAAAAAAAGCTAAGTTGGTTCAAGCTGCAGGAAAGAATATAGTAAGCACTGTTTTATATAAAAGTCTATAAAAATATTTAATTTTTTATAAAAAAAATTTGAGATGGAAGGATTGATCAGCTATGTATCTTTATCATTTTTAACCCAGATGTGATCAGTGATCGACCGATGTTTCCCTAGCACTGAAACGCTAGATGACAATAGAGACCCTTTAAGGTTTGACTATGGGACTAAAAAGGCAGGCCTTGCACACGGCTGAAGAAATCCCGTATTCCCGTCTGGAATTTTTTCACTGTATGTGACTCAGCAATCAGGCCCACTTTCCCGCTGTTTTCCAAAGTTGCCCAAAAACAGATCAGTCCACCTCCAAAAAAAAAACTTCTCACCTGTCCAGTATTGGTTAGTCGGTGTCCGTGATGGCCTCAGATTGCTGTTCTTGGCTGACAGGAGTAGAACGGTCTTCCTGCCTTCTACTATTGTAGTCCCCTCAAGGTTTGATGGTGCGTTGATCATGCTGTGATGCACTGCAAACTTCCTGACAGTCCAGCTCAGACACGTCTGGTCATTCTCCTCTGATGACTCTCATCAACAGGGTGCTTCTGCCTGCAGATCCTTCACATATGTTTGTTTTTGGCACCATTCTGTATAGACTCTAGAGACTGTTGTGTGTGAAAATCCCAGGAGATCAGCACTTTATGAAATACTCAGACCTGCACATCTGGCACCAGCAGCTAGTTAACGTCACAGAGATTACACTTTCTTCATTCTGGTGTCTGATTGTGATTATTACCTAAAGCTCTTGATGTGTATCTGCATAATTTTATGCATTGTGCTGCTGCAACATGATTGACTGGTCTGCTATGTGATTGGCTGATTGGATAACAGTTGGATAGAGCGTGTGTATCCCTATTCAATTGGACAGTGAGTGTAATGTCATATGGACTGAGTTTGGGAACAGTGATGTATGGGGGTTTCTTGTGTGTAAGAAAACCCTCTATCGATCTGTGTGCTGGTGCAAGAATTAATCCAGGTTTTAGTTCGTTTGGTTGCTGTTGAATCCACAAGCCAGCTATGAGTCACTGCTGTGGCTTTGTTCTGTACAGCGGTACGATCTGTCCATTCATCTTCAGTAACCTCTTTATCCTGGTCAAGGTCACAGTGAGGCATTAATACACCCTGGACGGGACACCGGGCTGTGGGTTCTATGCGCGCACACACACACACTATACAAGTAAATTCAATCAAAAATGTCCTCTACCATTTGAAACTGAGATACACAGAAGTGCCAAAAAAAGTGGTACACTAGTGTAACACTTGGTAGGCCCCTAATGGAAGTGTAGAACTGCAGAATCCTACTGAGTAGTCAATAAACACCATCCTTGTACATATTCTGTTCTATTCTGACATGTACGATTTCTGTGTTCCACATGGCATCCCAGATATGTTTGATTACCTTGAGATTTGGTGACTTAGGTGGGAATGGCAAAACTCCAAACTTAAAAAAGTGTTCCTGTATTCATAATTTTCCAGCTCTAGCTGTGCGTGGTGTTGGAAGAGGCCAAACTTGTCAGAATGAGTGCAGAACATGACAAAACCCAGTTTTTCTGGCACTGGTACAGTGATGTTTGATCGAAGGTTTAGGTTTGTCAAGCCGAATAAATACTGCATTGTTCTTTTGTATTTAATGTATAAATACATACTTAAAACTAGTTATGGCTGAGCAGCAATATGGCAGCAATACATGACAGCAAAAAAGCTCCACATCACTGTCCCATGTATATTGAGAATCACAAGCAAGTCAAACATGCAAAAGCTGACAGCTGTTCCATCCCACAAACATCACCGTAGAAATTTCCTCACCTTTTTAATGTGCAAAAGTTGTCAAACTGTCACGACCGAAATAGAAGTAAAAGGAGATGGCAGTGAGACAATGAAGAGAGAAGTAGACAGATAGACAGGCAGATGGATAGATAGATAGATAGATAGACAGTACTTTATTGGATGTACTGTTTCAGCAGGCAGAAAGTGTAGAATACACATGACAGAACTGCGCGGGAATTGTTTTCTCATCCCGCTCCTGCCGAATTTTTAACCATTACCACCCGCGACCACAACGTGTGTGCAACGTGTCCTCCCATTCCCGCGATGTGTATGTCCACTCCTGCCCGCAACCTGCGAAGCTATGAGAATTTTTCCCACACACTGATCGAGATGCATTGATTTTGTGTCTTCTCCATCCCACAGGAGAAAATGTAATACAGGGTATTATTAATAACGAGATTCTTGGGGTTTGTTTCGTTTTCCTGGCCTGCAGCTTTTGACGCACTTGTCGGGAATAGCGCTTCTATTTCGTTATTTTTATGTAGTTTTTAAATGAAATAAAGGCAGTTTCATATTCTACTTTCATGCTCTGTATTTTATTTATTTGGAATTACCTTTAGGCTATAGTCTATAATCCCGCAGTGTTTTGTTTTAGCTGCCTATTCCCACCCGCAGCTAAGTGCAAACCGCCTCTTTCCCGCGAGATTTCCGTATGACCCAATCCCAGTGCAGACCTCTAGTACATGCACTACATAAGCAGAAACCGAATTAGATTCAGCTATGCGTAGGTAGAAAGTACATCATGCACTGTGTTCACTTTTTTGCTAAGATCTGATCTTACAGCCTTGATGACTCAAATTGGAGTTCATACGTGTGCAATGTAAACAGACCTCCCACCTGAAATGACCTGAATTTAATAATCAGTGTTATTAAAGTAAAGTGATTACCCAGCTGTGCTTCACAACCCAGATGAATGTGACCTCCTGCATTTTACCCATTCATGCAGTTAAACATACACAATAGTGAACACACACACTAGGGGGCAGTGAACATACTTGTACGGTGCTGTGGACGGCCCCTATCTGTGGCACCAGGGCAGCAGTTTGGTGGTTAGGTGCCTTGTTTAAGGGCACTTCGGTCATGTCTTTTGGTTCAGAGGGTCAGACTGGCAACCTTCCAGTCACAACGGCAGTTATAATCACAGAAATCGTAAAGTTCAAAACATAAAATAACAAAGTACTTGATTAAATTTGACACAGAATATAAAACTTAACCAAAATACAGCAAACCGCACTAAAGAAAACCTAAACAAACCAAATTACGCCGCCAAAATGAAGAACTGGAACACAGGGCAGTGGAAGAGCCTTTAGATGATGTGCTGGGGCTCCTGGGTAGTGTAGTCCTGACAATTATACACGTATTAACAATGTTGAAAAATCAGAATCAGATTTATTTGGCCAAGTATGTTTACACACAAAAGGAATTTGTTTCTGGTTGTTGGTACAGGTAGTGTATAAGTAGTGTACATATAATACAATAAAAACAATATACAGTATACAACCAATGTACAACAATGTGTGTGTGTAGGCATAGGCATGTGGGATGTTGATTTTTCCTGCTTCTGATTTAAAAGAAATGCGATAGATTATTTAGTCATTCAGAAGCAACTGCATAAAAAGAGGCTGTTTTAACTTTAAGGATAGTAAAGGAGGGTTCATGTAGTTAAATGACATAATTTAATTATAATTTTTGTTAAAATGTTTCATATTTATTTCCTTTTCAAAAGGAAGCTTATAGTAAGTATGGTTATTATATAGTTAGGGGATATTAAGGTATCTTATGGTAGCTATGTTTACACTATGAATCTGCCATTGTTTTACTACTGTACCATATGGTATACTATAATAACCATGTCATAGTTTTCTTCCTACAAAAAAAATATGGATGACGTCCCCTGGTAAACCATTGTTAATTTTAGGAAATATAGCGAACAGACATTAACTAGATATCATGCATCTTCTGCACAGTATATTACAGTTTACACTTATTCTCTTACAATACCTTTTTATATATACTTTTACATTTATTCTCCTTTAATTATTTTGTTAGCATTGATAAGTTAAATTGTAATTACAGTCTGGGTCAGTCACTTTTTCATTTCACTGTACTGTTCATTTGTACCTGCTACAAATTTATATGTGACAAATAAGAATCTTGCATCTTAAACCTGTGTTAACTAGGTCAAATTATAACCGTATTTTTATATTAAGGAACTTCAGTTTTGAATGCTAATCATTTTAGGCTTGCATGCCAATTGGCTCATCATTTTATTAGGGAAAAAAACAAGTCAGTTATGGGTCAAAATGTGGTCAAATGCTAGCTAGGCATTGGCGTCGGAAGCATTTTTAATGTGTGTGTGTGTGTGTGTGGGGGGGGGGGTTGGGATTACATTAATTAAAAAAATTTAATTAATTAGATGCCTTTTTGCATTTTGGCTAATGATAGCTAGCCTTAAGCTAGCAGGTACAAACTGCCCGTTCCCACGAGATTTGCGTCGGGTCCCAGCGTTACCCAATCCCAGTGCAGAGCTTCGGCATGCACCTTTACTGTCTCTGTACTGAAGATTCACCTCACTGACATGCGGACAACCCGGAGTGGACTTTCATTGTTATGTGTTTTCTCCTATCGATGAAGTGGCATGGATTCTTTCATGAAGCATTAGAAACAGTGCTGGATGAACTAATAATATTTTATATTAAAAGTG
>JAOVVF010000051.1:8241669-8265442 GCA_028565595.1 Duopalatinus emarginatus
CTTGAGGTGAAGGACATACAGACAACAGGTTGGTAGTCAGGACTTTTTACTGAACATTGAACAGCTCACCGAACATGACATTAACACACCTACACGCGCCACACGCACCCGGATCTCACACACTCTTTTTCACTCCCTGCGGCCTTAACCTCTCTACCGCCACCAACAGGTCACTTTACAATATTACATTCCCATCTACCACATTTATTATTGTGTTGTAGTAGTCCAACCACCTGCATTTTTGACATGGGAATTTTCGTGATTTTTTTCCTCTCATCCTAGCCTTGGAATACCTTCAGTTTTGCTCTTTGGCGGTTCTTGGTGATGTCACTGACTGTTGTTTGGGGCTTTTCTCCCATAGACAGCTCTCTGGTCTATATGTCAGTTTGTCCTTTTTGACAACAAATGCATTCTTCACAGGCAAAACCCAGGAAATTAAACATTAAATACTAGTAAACAATGAATCCAACAGGGCAGACCTGGGCAACAAGAGACATCTTTCAGTCACGTTCTAATATTTCGATCACTTGAAATTGTGTATTAAAAATTTAATTATCAGAAAATAGAAAATGAAAGCTTAAATTCTGATCAGTTTCCTTGTATGCAAGGTTTATGTCTAACCAAAATGTCTTCAGTGCATAGCAAAAACAATCAACTAGTATTGTCATTCCAATACTTTTGAATCAGGCTGTAGGGCATAAATACACTGAAGAGCCAGACGTCTGGAATGCCATGCAACACACTTTGGAACACAGAAATCCTGCACCTCGGAATACAACAGAATTGTGCAGGAAGTACGCAGGAAGTATGGTGTTCATCACCTTATTACCTGTTATTAGACAGGTGTACCAGTTTTTCTGGGACCTCAGTTTGTGTGTGTGTGTCTGAGAGACCCACATTAATAACTCAGTTTTTTGGTTAAAGGAAACATGTAGGGTTGCACTATAGACACAATGTTCTGTAAAATATAAAATATACAGGACACTGCAAGGTTGGCAAAAACTGCTAAACACGGTCAAAACTGTCATCCTGAATAAATAATATAAGGAACGCCAGGGAGAAAGGTCAGATACTTCAGCATTCCGACTGATAGGACTGTTAAATCGTGCTGTCCAGAACGTGCAGAAGTGCTGAGTGAGGTGGGAAGCAGCAGAGAAAATGGCCAGCATTGTTCGTCACCTTCACAAAATTGAACTTAAATCAGTTGCAATTTCCACCACGTCACATAGTGGAAGACGGAAAGTGCCGCCTTTTTTTTATCCTTAAATGCTTTCTGGAACATCCCAGAGGACAAAGCTGTTTAAAGAAGATTACTATGTGCTTGTACATGTGGAGCTGTAGACAACTGGATAGATGAGCAATTTTCTTCTCTTTATCTGTCATGATTAATAAATTATTCCCGAATGTCGCCATGTCTCACTCTGCGGATTCTCATCATCCTCCGATTTAGTGTCCGTAATGCATGCACGGCATACAAACGGGCGTTTTAATGAACATTCCAGAAAAGGAGATACATAATGTGTATGTTTATGTTTGATCAGCATATATGTGAACACAAGGCTGGTTCAACACTGGCTCCTTTCATTTCCAGGGTTAATGGACATTCTTCCATAAGAACAAGCACAATGGGACAATCAGTAAAGTCATGCAGAGGCAGCTCCGATCTGATTGATCGGATCGAGTGTGTGCGGCTGCTTGGCTGTGTATTTGCGTGCGTAGACGTTGCCGAGCCCTTGGGGGTCTGTCTCGGCACATTTCCCCCATCATCAGGACATGCTGACAGCCAGTGTGGTGCTGGAGATACGCTTCGAAACAGTGAAGTAAGCTTTGGGAAATATTAGCTGCTAAAACACGGTTGTATCCTGCTGCAGTGAATGCGGTGATGGATGCTAGATGAAGCACAGCTCCATTTGCCTCCTAGTGAATAGTGATTTGTTGGGAACCAGTAACCGCTTCATGAGGACTTTATAGAGACAACTTAAGGTTGACACATTTATAGATACATTTTAAGTGACTGTGATTGGTATTTGCGAGCTGTCTGTGTTCAGGAAGATTTATTTACTGACAAGTGGGGCTTTTCTTTTGTGCTCTCATGTGAGTGGTCAATAACAGCCAGAGTGGATTTGTACTGTTGTCTAAAAAACAGGTGCGTTCGATAGCACTAATAAGTCTGTTACATTTTTTAATGGTCATGTTTGAAGTGCTCTGTGTCGCTATGGTTTGTGTTTTTAATGTGAGGATTTTTCTCCAGTCTACTTCATATGAGTTCGGGCGTCAGCTGCAGACAGAGAGGAGACGTGTCGAGCCGGGAGACAACGTGTGATAATTTCCACATGTGACTTGTTACCTGCCGGTTTGACTCACCTCCCCTACATCCACAGCAAACACTCGACCATGCTGCTGCTGACACACTGTCTGTGAGATGGATCTGTGAGAGGCAGAAGTACAAATGCGGGTTATTTAATGCACAGTTTAATCAAGGCAAACAAATGCAAAACACAGTCCAAAAGAGAAGTTGGGGCAAGTATGGGGTCTGGCGATTCTCAGACAGGCTGGACTAGACAGAGCAAAAGTCAGTCAAAAAGTCAAAAACTAGAATATATGAAACACAAACTGAATAAATAGCTTGGTAAGTGGCAGCATGGCATCCATACTTTGCAAAGTAACACTGAAAACAAAAGAGCTTAAGTACATAAAGCAAAGCAAACGGATGAAAACAAAACAAAGTTGAACACAAAACAGGTGGGGAAAAAACATAACTAGAACTTGGACTGAGAACGGGTGGAAACTGAAAAGTCAGACATGCCAAAAGTAATGTTATAGCAGTATATAAATACATAATGAAGTAGCATTACGTCAAGGGACGGCTTGGGAATGCCCACGTCTGTATAAGTCGTAAGGTGTTATCTTGTGAGTGAGGCTAAACACTGGCCAGAGTGCTCATGACAAGGTGGCATGAATTATCTGAGTTCAAATGAGGTGTCGCAGTGGGTGCCAGATCAACGGGACGTTCCATTTCCGAACTCGTTCCACAAAGTCACGTGTGAACCAGGTTCACGTCACAAAACGCATTACCTCCCACAGTCCACAGTACAATGGCTGCCCATAGGTGATTAATGATCATGACCATGCTAGCTGTCTAGCGGCGGAAATCACGTATACATTCAATGTGTCACACAGGTCAGTGCAGCAATCCTTAGCTGTCACGTCGAGTTGTCGAGGTGCTGCATTAGATACTACACAATACTACCTCCTGTCTAATGACTTGTCATGTCATGTATATAAATCTGTTCAGTTGATAAAGATAAGAGATTCCAATAGATAAGAGATTGTTCGGTTATTCTGGTTATTACACCGAAGCCATTTTTGTGCTGTCTGACTTCCATACATTTACAGGGTGAGTCAAAATCAGGATACGTTTTGTTTATGGAACAATAGTTATCCATATCGGATCAGGGGGTAAGTTTTCCAATGGAAAAGTCCTGCTACTTTTGACTCACTCTGTACACTAGTAGTAACTAGACCCACGATTTCCCCTCTGAATTACATGCTTCATTTACATTCTCAATAATTAATACTTTAATTAATTCCTTTAAATGATCAGCCATTTATTTAAAATGATAATACATTTCAAATTCCCATTATAAGTGAGTTTGAATGAACAGTGTTTCTCTGTTGTTACCATGAATTTGCACAAGTATATGTATAGCTGGTGCTTGAGGACATGTTTGTGTCTTTTACTCCTCTGCTGCAGTAACCAGGCCGTGCGAATGCTTGAGTGCAGGGAGAAGCCGACCCCGGATATGTTCGGCGAGCTTCTGCGCAACGCTAGCACCATGGGAGACCTGCGTAACTGCCCGGTGAGCACACTCTCACATGCACACACACAATATACATGTCTGAAACGTTCTGTTTCACTTACATAGACACGCAACACAGATGTGTGACAAATTAAAGGAAAAAAAAACATGACTTTGTTATGATCAGCTGTCCTGTTACAAAACAGTACACTGGATTCTATAAAAAAAACTGGTACTTTCCCACATGCTCGTCTGTACCATTTTTCACATTATTGATTTTTTTTTTCTTGCAGTCGAGTCCATGTGTGTCAATCACGACATGAAAAAATCAAATTACAGCCTGTTTCTCTGGTTAGCATTATTTCACTATTCCCCCGATGCTAATCTCAGCTGGATTAATATGGATCAGGAGATCAGAATTCAGCTCAGTTTCACTTATAATTACTGCTTGTACTCATGTCCTGGATTGATCCCCTGAGTTGGCTGAACTGAGACGTGGTGAGGAATTGAAGCTGAAGACTCTGGCACTCAACTAGACAGGCTTAAGAACACACAGCGAGACTGCTAGCTGATGGGACACTGGGTGTTTGTGTTTGTCCTGCTGCTGCAGCTTATTAGTCAGTCACTGGAGTGCTTGTGTGTGTGCGAGTGTGTGTGTGTGTTTGTGTGTGTGAGAACGATATATATATTGTAGCCATATATATATATATATATATATATATATATATATATAGAGAGAGAGAGAGAGAGAGAGAGAGATGGTAAAGCAGGGGATGCTCGATGCTCTGTGGCCACTTCTGAGAAATGCTCTCTTTGTTTTAATCCCTATCCTACCCTGGTCTCATGCCAGCCTGCTGACTTTTCTCCCTCTTGACTGCACAAAAGCAGAGCTAGGGTGGGCACGGGTCAGCCTGGCCATGCGACTGATCGCCAGGGTTTTCTCCTCCTGTTTCCGCATTTCCACTGCCAAGCGGCTCAGTGGTGGGCAGTGACTCAAAGAAAACCGCTAGAACATTGGGTGCTGAACATAAGGCCTCTCTGGAACTTGTAGCCATTTTCCAAACACTGTCTCTCTTCTCCTTTTCTCACTCATTGAAGCACACCGATTGACAGAGCCGACCTTTGCTTTTTGTCTTGAACTTCGAGTGAAACAGTAGCTCTTCTGTCCCCGTTTCTCAGAGTAACTGTGGAGAAATGCTGCGCATTCGCCGCGTTCTGATGAATTCGCCTGAGATCATCAGCATCGGCCTGGTGTGGGACTCGGACCACTCGGACCTGGCTGAGGATGTCATCCACAGCCTGGGCACATGCTTGCGTCTGGGGGATGTAAGACACGCATACACACACATACACACACATACACACACATACACATTTGCATTACTATTACTACTATTGCATTACTTCCTAACCTTAACCTTTAACCTCAGTAATGACGAAAAGGCAACTTTTATGTCTTTGACTCTATTTTTTCTTAATTGTTGATAAAAAAAACAACAACAAACTTTACACATTTTTGTAAGGACGCCCAAAATGTGTCCCCACAATGTCATAAATATTAGATATTTCTATTCTTGTAGGGTTTCAGTCCCCACAAACATCTAAAAACCTGTATAAACACACACAGTTTTGTTTTACTCTTCTTAAGAGGACCTCACAGTAAAATAATTATGCAGCTAATGAATGCTATTACCAAACCTAACCCTAATATCATATACTTGTAGGGTTTTCTGGTCTGTGACAAGAAACAAACTGCTGCAACACACATACACACACACACACACACACACACACACGCACACGCACACGCACATATACGCACACACACCTGCATACCACTACATGCATTTACCTAGACATATAAAAGACCCTGTAATGTTTTTACTGTGCTGGACAGTGAAAAGATGATAATGTATCATGATGTACACAAAAAAAAAAAAAAAAAAAATTCCAAATGCATCCCAAAAATATCTTTTTTTTTTTACATTGATGAATTAATGAAGATTACACATCTTTAATGTCAGCAGTATCAAACATTTCTGATTACATGCTTTCAGATAATGATATAATCCTAGTCTAGGATTGTCAAAATTCATTAAAATTACATTCAAATGTTAATCACGTCTCATTTTCCAGTGCTAAGATAAATAAGGCAGCAGCAGGCTTGTGGTTACGGAATTTGGACTACTGGAACCTTTTATGTAATATTTCGTGTTACATTTTATGTAATATTTATAACTCATATAAAGTGTAAATATGTCAGTTTAAATCAATTTTATTTGTATAGCACTTTTTACAGTGGACATTGTCCCAAAGCAGCTTATAAACATAAAATCTTGATAGAAATGTTATTTTATGTAAATGTGATCCCTATCCATCAAGCCAGTGGCAACAAAAACCTCTCTGAGAAGACAAGAGAAAACATTAAAGGGAACCAGACAAAATGTTATGAATCTACTTACAGCCCTTTTCCTACATTTATAGGGGCAAAAGGTTTCGGAAACACACACATTTTATTGATGTTTAACACAACGCGAGGCCATAAAAATTTAAATGTGGACTTTTCTCTCTGAGTATTTGAACACTATTAAATATGCAATGAAGTCCATTCACTAAAGGAAATAGACTGAAGTGCCGGAAAAGCCTGTACACCAGTCTGGTTGGTCCAGCATGGGGAATGGATTCTATGAGCTTGTGGAAATATTCTCTATGCTCTCTATTCTCTACTGGTATTACAGGAGGCCGATGTAGTGTTAGGAGTCTGGCCCAAGGTCCCTTATTGGTGTAGCACAGACTGGCTGCCCAGACCGGGAATCGAACCCGGGTCTCTCACGTGGGAGCCTATGATGTTACCACTGTACCACACCAACCACCAACCATACTTCTTGCATGACGGACCACAATTCTGTTGTATTTTAAAGGTGGAGGACTTCTGTGTTCCACAGCACGTTGCATGGCATCTTATATGTGTTTGATAATGTTGAGATCCGGTGAGTTAGGTGGGAATGATAAAACCTCAAACTCAGATAAGTGTTCCTCTAACCTTAATTTGGTGTCTCTAGACGTGTGTGACTGTGTCATGGGTTGTTGGAGGAAACCAAACCGGTCGGAATAAATGCAAGACATGAACGGGTGTAAATTGACAGAAAGGAGGCACACATCGCGTTCCCTTCTCAGAGATGTTTGTAAACGTACCAGGGGTAGGCGTGGCCTAGTGGTTAGGAAACCGGAAAGGTTGCGGGTTCGATCCCCACCCAGGGCAAGACACAACTGAGGTGCCCTTGAGCAAGGCACCTAACTCCCCTAACTGCTCCCTGGGTGCTGTGGTTTGGGACTGCCCCCCACTCTGGGCAAGTGAGTTCACTGGTGTGTGTGTGTGTGTGTGTGTGTTTCACTGCATAGATGGGTTAAATATGGAGCTCACATTCCTTCTGTGTGCAAAAAAAAACACTTTCATTCTTTTATTTAGGGGTCCCATAGAATGCTAGTTAAAGAAACCCCATACCATTATAGAGCCCTAAACATGTGTATGTATTTTGCATAGGCTCATCTCTACCAGTTTTTCAGGCAATTCAATATAGAGTAAGACTTTTTTTTTTCTCCATGGCTGATGAAAAAAGATCTTTTCAGAGCAGCAAGTAAACATTATGTAGGCTGAAAAAACCAAGATAGAAATGCAGAATGTATCGATTTATAATCGCTTCATAAAACACTGAATTGAAACCCAATTGAATCCTTAGCGATGTAGATATCCCCACCCCCAAATTCAATCATGCCACTTTTATGGCTGTATTACTGTGTGAAATGTATTCATTAAACCATCACTGTGAAGCGTATAAGTCAGGACGCCCTCCCGCAGTGCTGATGACTCAGGATCTGCTGTAATGATTTAGTTTTTCTCTATGGACGGCTCCATGCGTCCTTATGTTAAACCGTCCACTTAAGTCGGCCGCTCGATTGCCTCCTGCTTGCGGTCTTCTCACACGTACTCTATGCTCTGTAGCTGTTCTACAGAGTGACGGATGACCGGGCCAAGCAGTCTGAGCTCTACCTGGTGGGCATGGTGTGTTACTACGGCAAGCATTACTCCACGTTTTTTTTCCAAACCAAGATACGCAAGTGGATGTACTTCGATGATGCCCACGTCAAAGAGGTAGGAACTGCAGTCCAGCAAACGTCCAGTTCCTTCACTCAGGAAGTGCGTCGTTATACCGTTATAACGTGTGGCGTTTGATCGTTACAGATAGGGCCCAAGTGGAAAGACGTGGTTTCGCGGTGTATAAAGGGTCATTACCAGCCCCTGTTGCTGCTCTATGCTGACCCCCGTGGGACGCCTGTGGCATCGCAGGACATGCCTGCTGCTCAGCTGGAGCTGCACCACTGCAGCAAGGCCGGCTACGACAGCGAAGACTCCGGTAGGAGAAAGAAAGATTGGGGATGCTTGATGTACTTTAGATTTATTCACCCAAATAATGAATTAAAAAAATAATAATCCAGTTGTATGTGCTTATACATGCTCTAGCCACATTATTAGGAACACTCCTCTATCGGGTAATTACCCAATCAATACGGCACCAATTTTAGACCAATAATTCGTTTTTGTATATATTAAATAAAAATACATAAATCGTATAGGACTTATGGTCTGCATTGTGAAAATGACAGGGAAAATATATATAACAGCAGGTTATATATAGGATTTTATTTGCCATATCCCTCACCCCTACATTGAAATCAGTGTCCTTGTGGTTGTTGTATCTTCAGGGAGAGAGCCGTCCATCTCCAGCGACACACGCACAGACTCTTCCACAGACAGTTACAGTTATAAGCACTCGCGCTCACACCACGAGTCCATGGCCTCCCATTTTTCCTCAGATTCTCAGGGAACTGTGGTGTGCAATCAGGACAGCAGCGGCTCACAGAACAGCATGGACTCTGCAGGTAACAATGTGATCTCTCTCTCTCTCTCTCTCTCTCACACACACACACACACACACACACACACACACACACACACTAAATTTAACACATTACCTCATACTCTTAGCCCTGATGTTCTGTTTACTTAGCAATGGCAGTCTCATTTACTCGGGCCATCTATTTTAATTTTACGGCATTACAGTTGTAAAATACCCAATATATCTTTACACAGTTTATAGAAATATAAACACAATCCACAATTCACCTGCTTGTGAATCCTCCTGACAAGAGCTGTAAGTGGTAAAATGTTAGAGATAGTAGTCGCCTTTTGTTTTCATTTTAATACCTTTCAAAATTCATATTCATTCAAAATAACCTCATTAACATAATTATAATAGGCGAAGATCTCGGTGTATCTCCCAGAAATGAGACGACCCCTGTGCAATTTTGATTAAATGTCAAATTATTTAAAATTGTATCCCTCTACAGTAATTGCATTGTTTGCATGTATTTGCTATTATGTAAAATTAAAACCTAACTATTTAGATTTACTATATTAAAAATACAGGCCTAACACTTGGAAGTGCAACAAAACTAAGCACACCTTTCATTACTGAGATTTTTAAAATATTTAGCATTTTTACCTTTATTTTTTGATGACTCAATCTTCCTCGGCATGAAAGTTTTCGCTGGAGTGGTCGTGTTGCTCTACCTTTCTCTTCAAAATGCCCCAAAGGTGTTATATTTCTCCTATAAGGTCATATTTCTCCCTTTTTTTTCTCACTCTGTTGTGATTTTGGTAGTGTGTTATGGATCACTATCTGGCTGGAATATTCCTCTTCTGCCAGGTTTCTGGAGACTGGGACTCATCTTGTCAGCCTGTATTTTGGTCTATCCACAGGCATTCATTGTGCCATTTATAAATGTCATCTCCACAACACCTTTTGTGCCCATGCTGCCCCACATCACACTCCCACCTCCATGCTTCACTGTCAGGACTATGTGTTCACTGTGGTAGTCCTGGCCACGTTCATGCCGGGCATGTTGGACCCCTTCTGAGCACAAGATTTAGCTGAAAAACATAAGAAGCCTAATAAATTTTTTTTTTGGTCAGATGTGATCAAGATACATTTTTATCTTGATCTCATTAATCATTTTTGCAAATACCTACTGTTCAACTTAGAAATAATGCAATTACTGTAAATTGATGCAATATTGAATAATTTGACATTTAAGTGAAATTGTCTTTGGGAGATACTGTATAATAATGGATATTATTATAGACAAAGTACGCTCTTTGTCTAGGTGATGTCCTGAAAGAAAAGGCAGCTCCTCAGTCCCCACCACGGCCATCCTCCGTCGGACGACTGCCTGATTATAAGAAAGTGGGCTCGGGTGCTGGCGGATCCGAAACCGGGCTACATGCAAGAGACTGGGAGGACGACAGCACCAGCAGTGAGTCCAAGTCCAATTCCAGTGGGGGTCGCTACAGGCCATGTTGGAGACCAAGGAGAGAAGTGCTAAACATCGACAGCATCTTCAGCCACGATCGGCAACGTCTCGGCTCGAGTCCACTCCCGGAGGATGCCATCTCTCAGGCGCCTAATGAACCCTTTTCTGGGATAGGAGCAGATGTCATAGACTCAACAGAAACGCAGCCTATAGATATAATAGGAGGCGGATCTAGTGCAGGAATGGGGCACCTTCCGATCCCAGCCGTTCCACGTGGCGTGGCTCAGCCACCGAGGTTAATCCAGAGGATGGAGAGCGGCTATGAGAGCAGCGAGAGGAACAGCAGCAGCCCCATCAGCATGGACATGCCTCTCAATGAGAACCTCAGCACCAGTGCACCCAGGTATTACAGCTTTTCACCACTTCAGTACGCCGATTTTAAATAAGCTGCTGTTTAGACACACTTCTATGGTTCATTAACAATTAGAAAGCTTGACTGGTGATTAGCACGGATTCTGGATGTGGTTACAGTTCACAGCTCTGTGTCTTCTAGGTGCAAACAAAAACTGGGCATGTCTTCTGTGTTTGACAGTTGTTCTCGACTTGGTGGACATTTTTCATGGTTCATTTGGTAGTAAAAGATACAAGAAATCTGCAATACCTCTACCTTTAGACCGTTTTGCTACAGTTACTACGGTGCTGTGAACAACTTCTTGAATGTCCAGTGTCAGGCTGCGTGCCAGCCAAACGAAGCTGGCTTTGTATAGTTCGTAAATGCGATGGATGTGGGTCTTATACCAGTATGCATGAATGCAGAACAATGCTTCTGTCTGTTCACATGCACTCAATGTGTCAGACTGTGGTCATCATTTGTTTTGCTCCTGGCTACCGTCTTGTTCTCACTTCAGGGAGGCCAGCAGTAAAAGGCAGATGACGTCAGGGCCATCCTGGAGAACGGTGCCAAAATCCAAGAGCAGCAGTGCCATCTTGCAAGACGTGCGATCACCCAGCTGGAGCAGCAGCCCTGTAAATCTGGGTGAGCTGCAGAAAATGCCAGCATTCACTGTCTATTGAAGCTGTGTGGAACTCTGAAATTGTATTAATTTGTGTGTGTGTGTGTGTGCACGTGCAGGGGAGGGCCGCAGTGAACTTGACGAGCTGCAGGAGGAGGTGGCACGCAGAGCGAGGCAGCAGGAGCTCCAGAGAAAGAAGGAAAAGGAGAGAGAGGCAGCCATGGGCTTCAATCCCAAACCCAGCAAGTTTATGGACCTGGATGAACTACAACACCAGGGTAAATACCACCAAGGACAGGCGAGAGACAACTGTTGCTGCCAGTTAAATGAAACAGTTTTGTTATCAGGACACTGATTGGAGACCATTCTGAGACAAACGAATAGGGGGACGTACTTGCATGGTCAACTTCAGAATTATTGGCACCTTTTATGAAAAAAAGCAAATATATAAAATGCATAAATAGATAAATACATAGATACAATGATAGACTGATTGATTAAAGGACCAGGGGAAATTGTGTCATCATAGCAGTAGAAACATGGAACATAATACAAGTCATGAACATATATTATACAACTTTAAGGGTAATAAGAAAAATAAAGAAATAAAAACAATAAATACAGATAACACAATAAGAAATGTTGTTATATAGTGATATGATATGTAATGCTATTATACCATAGTATTATACTATTGAGCAGCCATGGCCTAATATTAAGGGAAACCGGAAGGTCCCGGGTTCGATCCATGCCCAGTGCAATTCACGACTGAAGTGCCCTTGAGCAAGGCACCTAACCTAAGGCTCTCAGGTGCTGTGGTTTGGGGCTGCTTTACCCCCCCACTCCGGCAAGTGTGTACACTTCCCCGTATGTTTACTGGTGTGTATGTGTGTTTCACTGTATGGTTGGTTTAAACGCAGAGGTCACATTCCTCTGTGTGCAAGCACAGTAGGCAGATAATTCACTTTGACTATATGTAGGATCTATATCTATGATGATCATACATAAATATAAATTAATTATAATTAGAAAATTACACATTTAAGCATGTAAAATTTATATAGACGGCCATAAAAATATTTCACTGCAAGTTATACCATTTATGACTACGTATATAAATATAATCATACAATCATATAATACTATAATGTGATATAATATTAATAATATCACGATAATAAAGATTATTATAAAGAAAACTACAAACTTCCGAGTGATAAGATAATAAAGTGATAGGGAAACTGTTCTAGGAAAAACAGCCTTATCGTTCTTTCTATGTACATAAAGGTAGCAGCATCTTCAGTGAGAGATGATCTGGTGTGTAGGACCAAATATTACCATGGTTCAGTCCTAATCTGTCTAGCAACAAGAGGTCTGAGCTACCTCTGAGATTCCGACCGCTCTTTGGCACATCCACTTCAGCCCATTATTGAACACACTTCTCTGTTCCTGCCTGGTAGAATTGGGATTCGGGCAGCATTGTCCATAATCATTTCCAGAGATTCCAGCTTGATACCAATGACCAAGACGGCTTTTTAAATCAGTCTTTCTTGATATAGAGACACTTATTATACAAGTGTTTAGACTTGTGTTGAAAAAATGAACCATTAATAATGATCACACTTTTGGTCACATGTGTGTGTACTGGGAGCTATGAAGTCGGATTACAGTTAACTTTTAAACAGTCAGGTGGGACAAAACTGTACAAGCTGTAGAAAACCCAACGGGGATACATATATACAACTCTACATAGATTGTTACCTGTGCTTAGATTTGAACTGTGCATCTGCACCACTACCACTATTCTCCTGATGGGTGCCAATAATTATGTTGTTGGTTGTATTCGGTTGCTCTTTTTACTTCCTCTCTCTGGGTTCGGTTGCCGAGGTACTGTTCTTGGGATACCAAAGTAATGGGAGAGGAAGTAAATAAACTGGAAACAGCAGGAAGGGGGTGACCACCTGAACTGATTCATGTTATAAGAGTGAATCGATCATTCGTCCAGATGTTCCCCTATCCTGCACATGTGTAAATTAAATCCAGCAGCACAACAGGATCATCAAGAGACTGAAGCAGTACTATACTAACATATATTAATAAGACAACTCTTGATTCGTTCAGTATGAGTGCATGCTCCTGTGTCTTTGTGCACCTACCTGGTTGCATCTTTTGTTTCTGCATAAAGTGGCAAGATTTGTGTGTGTGTATATCAGGAGCTCGCCGGCGTGCCACGGGCAGTGTGCGTGTGCGTGCATGTTTTCAGCAGCCTGGCCTTGGTGTGTTAATTGCAGGGAAGGGGTGCAGTTTAAAACGCTGCCTGGCGGAGGCGGATGCTCTGTTAGAGCAGTCGCTGCGCCTGGAGCAGGCTGGAGACCCAGCCACCGCCCTGGCACTCTTGCGCCACGTTGTGTGTAAGTAATGCTGACTGTGCCCCTGCCCACTGTGCCTAGTACTAGCATAAAACACGCCCACCCTCCCCACCAACGCTGTCCCTTGCCCCACAGCTGTCAGCTTGCCTTTGTCTGCCTTCTGCTTTCCCCTCTTTACGTGTCCTAACGTTCGTCCTTTCCTTGTGTTCATCATTCTCCTGTCTTCATGTTCTACCTGATTCTCTCTCTCTCTCTCTCTCTCTCTATCTCGATGTCTCTTGCTCTCGCTCTGCCACTGTCTGAGCTACTGCCTTACTCCTATATGCTCAGCCTTGGTGAATTAATGCCGCCACTGATAGTCTGATGCTGTTGAAAGGCACTTAGTATCTGAAACCTGGTGTGCAGTCAGAAGCGGATGCAGATTTGGTCCAGTGGTTTGCAGAGGATGTTATAAAAGTTCCTAGGCTTTTAAGATTATGATGCACAAACCATGCATGTCTAGGAGCAAATCCATCGTAAATCCTATCTTTTCACAGACGAGGTTACCGCAGCACTACTGTAGCGCCACCTGTAGTTTCGTAGTCAGAGGCATGGCCAGTGACGTGGCTCAGGGTGAAAAAAATCATACCTCTTTAATTTCTACCCCTTTTGACAGATTGGCAGATTTCATAAATTATCTGGTAGCTTGTGTTGATTGCTATCACCACATTTTGATTGAATTACTTAAAGAGTATTTACACTCCAGTCAAAAGTTGTTGAGCATGCTTTATTTTTATTTTTACTAGGGCTGTCAAAGTTAACGCGATAATAACGCATTAACACAATCTCAAATTATCGCGATTTTAAAAAATAGTGCTGTTAACACAAATTCTAATTTGGCCCTGCGATTCACTTATAGTTCATGTTGAGGCTTGTCGCGCGCTGCTTCAGTAAGCTCGGACACACTACATCCACCATACGGAAGTATGCGATTTCGGACACAGCCTAAGTTTGAGTGATGGTGATCTGTTAAACAGGAAGTTTCATTTCATTTGTGTTTTGTATGTTCAGTACTGCCTAGTATATGAGTCAATAAACTTCCTTAACATTTTTTCTTGTCCCAGCAGTTTTTAACAAGTAAGTTTTAGCATAACGTCATTTTAATTGTAACATTTCACTTTAAAGCCTTATTCATTTACGTAGATTTAAAAATGTGATTAATCGCGATTAACTATATGAAATTCTGAGATTAATCGCGATTAAATTTTTTAATCGTTTGACAACCCCAATTTTTACTTTTTAAATGTATTTTTTATATAACGTTTAACTTTAAGAAATTATTTCAAGTAAAAAAGTCTAAAAAATGAGAAAATCTACAAAATGTATATCAGGAATTGTGAAATCTAGATGCGAATGGAATTTGCTGCAGCAAACAACATAGATTTGTCTAAAGGTCAATATTAACACTGTCTTATATCAAATAGTTTTATCAAAATTTTATCAAAAGTTATCAAATAGTTTTATTATTGTCTAGGCTTACCACAATTACTGTGTATGATTTTTAGCCCAAATTTTCTGTTGCATATAAAACTTGCACAAAAGTCTTTGTAATGTGTCATGATGACTAGGAGTGGTGGACAGTAGTACACAAACCATGTGCTTAAGTTAAAGTAGAGATAGCCAAGGTAAAATATAAAAAACCTTCACTTCAGATAAAGTACAGAAGTATTTGCTTTCAAATGTATCTTAAGTATCGTAAGTTGTTACTTAAGTATCAACAGTTAAAGTTCCATAATTTATTACAGCTCTAATGTCCTACTATCATTTAAAAAGGATTGTATGGTAGTTCCACTTCTGGTACACCAATCCTTTAATAGAATCACATTCATTCGTCTAATTGGTGTGCTTGCTTTATTCTTCTTTCCTTTTTTGATGTTATGTCATAGGCCAAAAGGAAACAACAGATTTCACATAATGTAGTGGAATAAAAAGTAAAAAGGCACTAAGATGGAAATACTTTAGTAAAGTAAAGATACACAAAAGACCTACTTTAGTACATTAACAGATTACTTTTACTTCATTACTGTGCACCACTGATGACTAGAGCACATTTGGTGCCATGGTGACCAAAGACATTCACCGCTATAGTTCTATATGGCAGATAAAAGGCAGCAAACGTGAATGGTGTAGGAACAATTCTAATTAGAAATGAATCACATTAATTAAGATTCAGTTCATTTTGCAACGGAAATTGTTCGATAAGCAGCTTTATAGAAATATGAAATCTGTTTTTTTTTTTTATCCCATGTATATAAATTTTATCCCTGATGAGCAACCCAGGGGCAACAGTGGCAAGGAAAAACTCCCTGAGATGACCAGAGGAAGGAACCTTAAGAGAAACCTCTAAAGAGAACCCCCCTCATTTGGCTGACATGGGTAGTTTGGTTATAAATAACCCCCTGATATATAGAAAAGTGCAGAAGTACAGTCTCTCATGACGTAACATTGTCCATTAAACTATTTCTTTATCATATCATATCATTTTGTGCACAAACCTGAAAAAAAAAAACATTTTCTGTAACATAGCTAAAATCTAAAATAATGGACAAAGATGGTTAAAAATGCTTCCGTATATTGCAAGTGAAACCAGGAGGAGCAGCTGAGATTTAACAGCACTGTGCAAGCAGTAACTGGGACCCAACCGGGGATCCTCCGTTCATCAGACTAGCGCTTTAACCAGAGCTAAACTGCTGCAATTATTACAGAAAGTAACATCAATATAAACCAATTTTACATATTAAACACTTTGAAAATGTAGGTGTAGATGTAGGTCAACTGTACTCATACATTGTGTAAATTACAGAAAATTCTGCTACTTTATAAATTATGCTGTGTTTTACTAGTTTTGGTAAAAATGTCTAAAGAAAATGTAAGAAAAATAAAAATAAATGTAAAATAATATAAAATTAATAAATGTAATAATATATAAATAATATATTAAATAATAAAAAATAGTATATAAAATTATTATTACATTTAATATTCTCAATTTGTACAGATTTGGTTCTGTTAAACCAGAAGGCTAAACAACATAAACAAACATTTACAGTGGGGCAAAAAAAGTATTTAGTCAGCCACTGATTGTGCAAGTTCTTATACTTAGAAAGACGAGAGAGGTCTCTAATTTTCATCATAGGTTCAACTATGAAAGATAAAATGAGAAAAAAAATCCAGGAAATTACATTGTAGGGTTTTTAAAGAATTTATTTGTAAATTATGGTGGAAATTTTTTTAAGTATTTGGTCACCCACAACCAAGCAAGATTTCTGGCTCTCACACACCTGTAACTTCTTCTTTAAGAAGCTCTTCCTTCCTCCACTCGTTACTTGTATTAATGGCACCTGTTTGACCTCGTTATTTGTATAAAAGACACCTGTCCCCATACTTAAATAGTCAGACTTTAAATTCAGCCATGGCCAAGACCAAAGAGCGTTCAAAAGACACCAGGAAGAAAATTGTAGCCCTGCACCAGGCTGGGAAGAGTGAATCTACAATAGGCAAGCAGGTTGTTGTGAATAAATCAACTATGGGTCAATTGTAAGAAAATGAAAGACATACAAGACCATTGATAATCTCCCTCGATCTGGGGCCCCATGCAAGATCACATCCCGCGGAGTCAAAATGATCATGAGAACGGTAAGCAAAAATCCCAGAACTACATGAAGGGACCTGATGAATGACCTGCAGAGAGCTGGGACCAAAGTAACAAACGCTACCATCAGTAACACACTACGCTGAGAGGGACTCAAATGCTGCAGTGCCAGACGTGTCCCCCTGCTGAAGCCAGTACATGTCCAGGCAGGGCTGAAGTTTGCCAGAGAGCATACGGATGATCCAGAAGAGGACTGGGAAAATATCATGTGGTCAGATGAAATCAAAATACTTTTTGGTAAAAACTCAACTTGGTGTGTTTGGAGGAAGAAGAATGCTGAGTTGCATCCTAAGAACACCATACCTAATGTGAAGCATGGGGGTGGAAACATCATGCTTTGGGGCTGTTTTTCTGCAAACGGGACAGGGCAACTGATCGTGTTAAGGGAAGAATGAACAGGGCCGTGTATTATGAGATTTTAAGCCAAAACCTCTTTCCATCAGTGAGAGCATTAAAGATGGAACGTGGCTGGGTCTTCCAGCATGACAATGATCCCAAACACACCAAGGAGTGGCTCTGTAAAAGCCATTTAAAGGTCCTGGAGTGGCCTAGCCAGTCTCCAGACCTCAACCCTATAGAAAATTTGTAAAGGGAGTTGAAAGCCCAGCGACAGCCCCAAAACATCACTGCTCTAGAGGCGATCTGCATGGAGGAATGGGCCAAAATACCAGCTAAAGTGTGTGCAATCTTGGTGAAGACTTACAGAAAACGCTTGACCTTTGTCATTGCCAACAAAGGTTATGTTACAAAGTATTGAGTTGAACTTTTGTTATTGGCCAAATACTTATTTTTCACCATAATTTACAAATTAATTCTTAAAAAATCCTACAATGTGATTTCCTGGATTTTTTTTTTCATTTCGTCTCTTATAATTAAAGTGTACATATGATGAAAATTATAGACCTCTCTCATCTTTCTAAGTAGGAGAACTTGCACAATTGGTGGCTGACTTGATACTTTTTTGCCGTACTGCGTTCTTGTAATTTTAATACAATTTTACTGTCATTTTAAAAGACAGGGAAAATAGGGGGAAATATATATATTTTTTTTACAGTGTGTTTATTATTCAAACCCAAAATTAAAAAAATATATTTATATGCACATGTACAAAAATGTGTGATTGTCAGTGTATTTGTTAATGTATGCCCAATGAAGGAACAACTTTCTGAACATACAAAATCCTGTACACGTTTAGTGTGTTGTTATCCTCATAAACCTCAAAACCTGGACATGCCACTGATGCTGTTAGCAATGTAGCCTATTAACCATAAAATACAGTACTCAATATTCAAGCTAAATTGGGCAATTACTTTATTTCTGCTGCAGCAGCAGATGGTCATAATTCCTAACCTACTGCCACTGAGTTTAAAACTGAACATTTCATTTAAGCAATGAACTGCTTTATTGTACTAAAATTAAACACCTGTTTATATTAATCGCATGGTTACGGCTCGCCGTCCACGCGGAGAAGTTCTGAGTTCCGTTTTCTGCATTTGGAATTCAGTTTCTATGAGACCCCACATTCAGCACATGCAGCAAAGATATAGGGGAATTACTCCATGTCTCCTGTTTAAAACTTCAACCCAATATTTGTCCTGTCCGGATCAGTGTGTCCTGTTTCTAGACTGGCTTTTCCACTCGACGTTCTGGTTCCAGTGTTTTGTTCACACCACTGCATGATTAATTAAGCGAGAATAATTTTTTAAGCCAGGCAAAACTCTCAACCAAGCTATTTATACCACGCCCCACTCACAAACTGCTATCCAGGTCAGCAAACACTCCATGTCCCTCCCCGTTCTGCTCTGTGTGTATGTGTGTGTGTGTGTGTGTGTGTGTGTTCTGCAGGGAAAAGGGAAAAGCCAGGTTGTATAAATATAGCATTTTGAAACCCTTGTTCCATTCTGTTCTGCCTGTCTAACAGTCTAAACCCTGTCAAAGTCGTCCAGTTTTCAGACTCTGGAAAGCTGAAGCTCGGTCTCTGAGGTGATGATTTCAGTGTGGATGGAAAACCGTAGCTGGTTCTTTCAGATAAATGGCCCAGATTAAGGACTTCTGCTGTGACCTTGTAGTCCATAAGTGGTACTCTCCCTCTGCCACTCTCCCTCTCTGTCCGTCTATCTCTCCTTTTCATTCTGCCTCTTTGTGTGTCCCTGTTTGTGCATCATGGTGAGTGTGTATTCCAGCTGTGCTCCTGCTTGCTGTGTGTGTGTGTGTGTGTGTGTGTGTGTGTGTGTGTGTGTTGTGTACTGTGTATGTGGTGCTGCTGGCCCAAACCCCTCCTGTCCTTCCTGTCCCCTCGCCTGCTTCTCTCAGCTCCGATTTGAGAGCTAATGTCAGCAGCAGTTACACTGAACCAAAGAGCAGCTGGTGTTGACAGCCTTAAATGTACTGAAAATAGCACATTTATGAAAGGCAGAATTAATGATCTTTCAGGCTGAAATACAACAAGTTTCAGGGAACCATAGCAACACCCCGTGCCATTTTTGTCCGTGTAACAGCTGCAGACAGGAGAGAAAACAAAATAATCTTTTCTTAAACATACGTGAATAACCAACTAGCAGTTAAAACACGACTTGAAATCTACGTTGAAAAGTCATTTGATTGTCATCATGATTAATTGACCAAATTGACAGGGGCGGTGTAGGTTAGGGCTCCGGTTTACTGATTAAAAGGTCAGGGGTTCGAGGCCCAGCATAGTGCTGCTGCAGGTTAGCCCTTGAGCAGGGCCCGTAACTCTCTGCTGTGGTCCCAAGCCTAGTTAATGGCAGGATTGCATCAGGAAGGGCATCAAAACACAGACTTGATCTGCTGTAGTGAACCTATGAATTCACACCATGCAGCGACTTTTCACCTCTAGCAGCCCAGACCCCTGGACGCTCATTGCCTCTGGTCATTTCTGTTGGCATATTTAAACTCAGGCCAACCGTTTTGTTACCATGGTTTCACTGATGTTTAAAAAAGAAAATGCCAAGGCAGTGTGCAACACTTTACTGAATATAAACTGAAGTGCCAGGAAAAAATGGTACAAAAGAAAAAACATGTAGAAGCTGGGTTTGTTTAGCTGGCATTCCATGGGACCCCTGATACATCTTTAAACAGCTCTGGTAAGTGACGGGTCACACCCGTTCATGTCCTGACCGGTCATTCTGATGGGTTTGGCTTCTTCCATGTGCCACCACACACACAAGTTATGGTCAGTGGAACACTTATCCAAATTGGGGTTTTGCCTTTCACAACCAAGTCAACAGACTCAACGTCATCAAAAACATCCAAGATGTCATTTAATGTGTGTGGAGCACAGAAATCCTACATCTCAGAATACAACACAATTATGATCCGATCTGCAGTAAATGTGACATTCATTGCCTACAAACTATTTTCACAAGCTTGTGAGTCCATGCCCTGTGTGGGACCTACCAAGTAGAGAACTGTGCTCCTGCTCGCTCCCGCTGAAATTCTGCCCACTACCGCCCGCAACCGCAACGTGTCCGCTAATTCCCGCGATGTGTATGTCCACTCCCGCCCGCAACCCGCGAAGCTATGAGCATTATTCCCGCACATTCATAGACATGCACTGATTTTGTGTCTTCTCTATCCCGCAGGAGAAAACATAATATAGCATATTAATAAAGAGATTCTTGGGCTTTGTTTTGTTTTCCTGACCTGCAGCTTTTGACGCACTTGTCGGGAATAGCGCTCCTATTTCATTATTTTCATGTAGTTTTTAAATGAAATAAAGGTAGGTTTATATTCTATGCTCATTCTCTGTATTTTATTTATTTGGAATCACTTTTAGGCTAGAGTCTATAATCCCGCAGTGTTTTGTTTCAGCCGCCCGTCCCCGCCCACAGCTAAGTACAAACCACCCCTTCCCGCGAGATTTGCGTTGGGTCCCGCGGGACCCAGCGTTCCCAGTGCAGACCTCTACTACCAAGTATTATATAGGTGTACCAGGTTTTCTAGCACTTAGTATAGTTGTTACAGAACAAAGGCAAAATCAAATAACAAATAAAACACCGTCCTGTCCGACTTTTACCACAAATCAGACGTGTTCCCCCTAAAAAATAAAAATTCACGCTTCCTTCTGTACCACTTCACATCTCAGGGCCTCACTGAAAATAATAAGTCCTGCCTTCTTTGTCAGATGGTCTCACTGCTGGTGCATGTAGCCTGAGGGATAGGCCGTTGATTTAGTTCTTTGTTTTCGAAAATTGGCACCATTCATTCGTATATGTGGCAAAGATATTTTCCCCAAATTTTGAATGCACCTACATGGAGGGTACAACTTGGAAGTGCCTCACTCTTACAGTGAGAGGCCTCACCAACTGTCCTTATTATAAATGGCAAGCATTTTAAAAACAGCATATTTTAAAAGATTTTAAGAAATGTTTAGGTTAAAACAAGTATATTATGATAAACTACACACTAAAGTACCAGAAAAACTGCTGCACCAGTCTAATATCTGGTTGGTCCACCCCCAGGAGCAGAGCACTGCAGAAATACGGAAATATTCTGTAGGGAATGAACACCATACTTCCCGCAGAGTGGTCCACAGTTCTGTTGCATACTCGAGTGTAGGATTTCTGTGTTCCAAAACACTTTGTGTGGCATCCCAGATGTGTTCAATAACACTGAGATCCGGTGACTTGAGATTTGTTCTACTATAAGGTGTAGAGTTTCTGTGTTTCAAATCACACTGCACGGCATCACGGATGCGTTTGAGATCTGCTGTGAATGGCAAAGCCCCAAACTCATATGAGTGATTCTCTAACCATAATTAAGCATCTCTGGGCGTGTGTGGTGGCACGTTATCCTGTTGGAAGAGGCCAAACCAATCGGAATGAATGCAGCATGGACAGTTGTAACTTGTCAGAAAGGAGGGACACAGGGTTGACCTGTCAGAGATGTTTGTAGATGTACCAGGGGTCCAATGGAATGCCAGTTAAACAAACATCATACCCTTAAGGAGCCACCTCTAGCTGCTACATTTTTTTTTTTTTTTTTACAGTTTTTCTGAAACTTCACTGATCTGATGTGGTGTTACGCCTCTGTTTGAACGACAGGCCTAATTATCAGGTGTTTTAAAAGTGTAAATGATGAAGTGATGCTAAATTGTTTTTTTTTTTCTCCTTAAATTGGCTTCAATAATCATGAAAAATTATAATTTTTCTATATTGAGCAGAAATAACTTTTATCCGATCATTCTCATCATCCTGCAGCTTTACTGAAAAGAAAAGATATGATTATTATTGGTTTCTCTCCTGCTGGGACATCCGAACAGCATTGTGCTTCTCCATACCTTGTTTAATCTTACTTAACATGTCACTCACACGAGACGGGTATGTTCAGTGAGCAAAACCCTGCACAAAATATTTACGTCAGGTTTCTTTTTATAGGAGGTGAACTAGACCTAATTCACTGTCAGTGGGTTTGTTATGAATTAAAGGATGTTGTGATAAATCAGTGTGCAAAGCTTTGCCTATTGAACACAGCCTAGGCCATGTTCTTGGGTGAAAGGTGGGCGATTCCCCCTCACCTCCTCGTCTTTATGTAAAACTCACTACTGTCGTTACTGTAACAGAGAAATGGTCTGCATGCGGGCCCCTCATAACTCAGCTCTTTCTGTTCTTTTTTCTTTTCTGCATTCCTTTCTTTCCCTTTCTTCTTCTTCTTCTCTTTTCTGTTGTTGTTGTTGTTGTTTTTCCCCCCTACATTTGTAGCTAAACTAAGATTTTCCATGCATGAGGGCAGTGCTAACACTCATAGCAGGACTATGGCTGCTGACGCCAAGCTGCAAAAATGCATGAGGAGAGCTCGAGGCCTACAACAGCGCATTCAGCAGCAGCAGCAGCAGCAAGAGCAGCCGCAGGAGCCCGGCCGCCCTCAGGGGCCTCGCAGGTACCTCCACTGTCTCCTCCCCTTGTGTGTCCGGCTTACTGCCTGTCCAGAAACACTCAAGCCTGCTCCCTTCTGTCTGTCTTGTGTTTGCGCCTGATAAACGATTGCCAAAGGTTTTGAGATGGAAAGAAAGTTTGGTGTGTGTTCTTGTATTAGCTGAAGACTGTGTGCTGTTATATTGCTTGTGTTTCTGCCATATGCACAAAACACCTGCATTATATCGAGAGATACCGGATTCATTAATATGCACATTGGAAACACCTTGCTACCCCTGTAAGCCCCACCCCTTTCTCCATTTGCTATTAGTATTTTTGACTGGTGTTTATGGACCTCGATTTTTGGGGCTGAAACCATTCACTGATCCCCTTTTAGCCAATTGGCCGATAGCTATAGATATATAGATAGATATAGATTGAAGACAAGACATAAAACATAGGCTGTGTCCGAAATGGCATACTTGAATACTACCTACTAGTTTGGAGCGAGTATATACTATTTAACCGCTAAACTAGTATACAATTCTAGTACGCGAGCGTGTAGTATGCACACCACTTCGGACGCACTCGATCCGCCATCTTACCAACAACCTTTGACCCAAGACGTCACACCAGTTAAGTTCCCACACAATTA